>PVKE010005071.1:0-60989 GCA_004027555.1 Craseonycteris thonglongyai | reverse complement strand
CAGCCTGGCCCAGAAGGTCCCGCGGCCTGGCCCAGAAGGTCCCACAGCCTGGCCCAGAAGGTCCCGCGGCCTGGCCCAGAAGGTCCCACAGCCTGGCCCAGAAGGTCCTGCAGCCGGGCCCAGAAGGTCCCGCAGCCTGGCCCAGAAGGTCCCGCGGCCTGGCCCAGAAGGTCCCGTGGCCTGGCCCCTGACATGTTCTCATCTCTCTCTCCCTGGAGGGTTCCTGCCGGTGCCTCCTCTCAGCCTGACCCGCCTCACGGTCCCTGCCCATGCTGGGCCCCCCAGCTCACTTTAAGCGTGTGGTGCACAGAGCAGACAGACATGACATGAGCAAATACATACGCTGATAGATCTCATTACCACTCGGAGAGGCACCAAGCAGGAAGAGAGTTTATCCAGAAGACGGCCAGAGTGAGCTGATCTGAAATTGGAGAGGCAAGGAAGGGGCGAGGGGGCAGCTGAGCTGTGAGTGAAGGAGACCTCTAGCGACAAGAGGAAGGAAGAGTATTCTAGGCAGAGGGAACAGCATGTGTGAAGTCTTTGTGACGAGAAGGAACATGGCTGTTCCAGAATCCCAGGTGCAAAGGACTCCACCATAATAAGAATAACAATAGCTTCCAACATGGGCACATAGGTGCTTTGCCTTCACGATCCCTAACACAATACTGCAAAGCAGTGTTGTCCCCATTCCACAGATTAGACAACTAAGGCCCAGAAAGGCTAACTGACCAGTCACTCGGCCAGGAAGTGGGGAAGGGGGGAGCCAGCCCTGGTTCTGCTCAGCTCTGAGCCGGGAATTCTCAGAGCCCTGTCACCGGGCAGTGCAAGGTGCCTGGCAGCCTGAGCCTCACCCCTAATTTGAGAGCCACTCCCTGGGACAACACCCGGAACCCCTGAAATGACACCCCTGAAATGACACACTACCTGCTGGTGCCCTTTCTGGGGAGAGGGTTTTATCACTTCCATCAGACAAAGGGGCCCTTGAATCAGAAACAAAAAAAAGATAAAGCTGAACAGCCACTGCGAGAGAGATTTGCTGAGAGATTTTCCTACATGTAAACTCTTTGAGAGGCAAGTCATTTGGGAACAATCAGCGCCAGGAAGCGGGAACTAAAGAGCTCTTTTCTGGAGGAAGCAAGTGCCTACTTCCCTGAGGCTTTACCTTCATACCTCGTAAAGGATCTCCCACTGGCGCTGGGTGCCAGGACACTGAGAATATGACCGGCACGAAATACTGTAAGGCCCGCCCACATTTTATTTATTCCCAGAGGGTGCTGATGAGCTGACAGAAACAGGGAGAGCAAAGTTTTAAAATTACCAAATCACCCCAATGCCTCTCCGACGTTCACTGCCAACGGGGAATGGAAACAGAACGAATCCAGTGGAGAGTAATTTGGCAACTTCCAATGCAACCACGAACAAACGAACTTTCTTATTTGGTAATTCCACACGTAGGACTTTTTCCTACAGCTCTATATATCTGTGCAGAGGAAAATGATACGTGTACAAAGTTATTCATTGCATTAGCGTTTGTAATCACAAAATACCCATTGAGAGGGGTGTGGCTAAATAAAATCTACACATTTAACGGCTACTCTGTCACCTTTGAAAGGAAAAATGAGGAAGGTCTTGGTGCCCAATAGGAAGCTATCTGAGGCGGATTAAGTGACAAACGTGAGATGCTAAGAATGTGTGTGGCGTGCATATACATGTGCACGTAATATATGTGTGTAGGTACGTGCATACAATTGTTTCTAGATGCCTAGAGGTCCTCGGATACACAAGAAATTGGTAACACTGGATCCTCCACTGGGAACACTGGGAAGGGGCAGGGCAGGAAGACTGTACTGGACGCCCTGTGTATCTTTTAGATCTTGGACCATATGAACGTATTGCCTCGATAAAAACGAAGTATCACAACACAAAATATTCTCTTTAATGCACACACTGTGGAAAAGGAAAAAGTATGTTCCTGTGTCCATCTCACTGATAACCAGACCTGTCACTTATTGAACAGGTGAACATTCACTCTGCTTTAACTTTAAACCAGGTTTCCCCATTGGTATTTGGGACCAGGTCATTGTCGGTGGCGCGGGCTGTCCTGTGTGTGATGGGATGTTGAGCAGCCTCCACCTACTAGATGCCAGAAGCACCCCCTCCCCACATTGTGACAACGAAAAATGTGTCCTAATGTTGCCCAGTGCCCCTGCTGAAAACCCATAGTACCTGGCTTACGAAAATGCCCTGCAGGTACAAAAACCCTCATGTCCTTCAATTCTCATAACAGTGATATGAAGTCAGGACAGTCACCCTTGACAGGTGAGACATCCAGGGCTCCAGGAATACACAAATCTCCCCTGGGGCAGAAGCAGGAGTAGAACTCAGTGCTGACCCTGGGTCCTCAATCCGCACAGCCCTCCCACATCTTTGACTTAATTACGAAATCATTCCAAACCCCTCTGAATGTTGCCCCTCCTCAGATCGTCCAGGCAATGGGTGTACATGCTGACCGTGTTGTGTTCATGAGAGAGAGGCCACCCGGGACCCAGCAAAACCCCTGGTATTCGTCTCCACGAGCTGGGTGCAAGCCAACCTCTGTCTGATTCCAGTGTGGGAAAGAATCGTCCGTAATAGAAAAAATAATGGATAAAAATTGGTGCTGCCAGCACCCAGAGACCTCATCAGCTCTCAGGGGTTAGGGCTGACACAAACTGTGATGAAAGGCACTCTCTTGGCCTAAGGACGAATTAACTGTGTTCTTCCAAACACCTCTGGGCCATTTAACAGGGGAGAAAGGTGAAGACAGGGAGCCGGCTGCCCTGCCTCCCATCTCAGCCGCCAAGTAAGACAGCGCTGATGCCAGCTCAGGCCCCAGACGCCGCGCGGCCACCCCTCCCGCGAACTAGACAGAATCCAAGGGACGGGGGCCCGGTGGTCCCAGGCAGAGAGCAAGGCAAGAGGCCAGGCGGCAAGCACAGGGCCCAGGAGGCCGGCGGGGCCGCCCAGGCCAGAACCCTAGGCCGCCTGGGCCCGGTCCACGCTGGGCAGCAGGGCCTCCATGTGGCTGGGAGCTGTCATGGGTGTGGGAACCTCAGCCCGCCCCCGGAGCCAGGGTCACGTGACCGTGGTCAGCGTCCTGGGCTGGGGAAGGCAGGCTTCCCAGACAGCGCTTTTAGCGGGCTTCTGCTGTGTGCCTTCTTTCATGCAGATTACCCTGTGCGCCTCTCCACTGGGCCGGCGGCAACTACACGCCCGTGTGTTTCCAGGGCCTGCTGTCCTTCCAGGACTTGTCCCACGACACGAACTCATGTCCCCTCTGCTCCCAGATCCCACAGACCTTTTTGGGGGGTGGGGGGTTGCTTGTTTCTCTAGTTCCTCCAGGGAGAAGAACAAAGAGCCACTCTCCTGGGGATCCTTCTGCCTCTTTGTTTCCTTACAGTGGAGCTTTGCTCTTACTCACCTGTGTTCCCCCAACGCCTTTCTCTCTGCTCCTTAACTCCCCTACGGCTCCTGGAAGGAGCTGAGCTTATGAAACTCCGTCGCCAGGAGGAATCCCTACTTTCTACGCTCCCTCCCATGGCGTCCTTTCCTTGAAGCACAGGGGACAGGTCGTCTGAATGAGGGAAAGCCCAAGGGAGAAAGGATTTTTAAAAATCTATTACCTATATCATTTTACTAACCAATGTCACCCCAAAAGGTTTAATAAAAAAAATTTTCTAATTGGCTATTAATCAAAATACACCACTTTATCATCTCTCCACTCAAGAAAAATTTTTGTATCTTTACAAAATATGTGTTTTTCCTCCAAGTGTTGGCCCCCCCAAGTGGGGAAGGGGGCTCCCCAGGGCAGCAAGCCCTAGCTGTGGGGTCGTGTTCTCCCTCCAGCTCCTCAAGGCTGGGCCCAAGGCAAGCCTGCATTTTCATCAAGCCTCACCCCTCCTTCATTGGATGGGCCATGACTCCTCCAAGGTCGTTTTCTTCTCCCAACCTGGTCCACTCATCCCCCTCCCACCACCTCCACCCCCTTCCAGCTCGATGCCACACAAACGAAGGGAGGCTTGGCCCCAGCACATGGAAATTCCTGGAGATAGGACGATGCATTGGTTTTCTATGGCTGGGTAATAAACTAGCACAAACTTAGAACAATACATGTTTATTATCTCAGTTTCCATAAGTCAGGAGTCTGAGCATGACTGAGTTCTGTCCTCTGCTCGGGGTCTCACAGGCTGCCATCAGCGTGTCGGCTGTGCTGGGGTCCTCTCCCAAGCTCACATGGTTGCTGGAAGAAGTCTTCTCCTTGCAGCTGAGGACTCATGGCAGCTTGCTTCTTGGAGCCAGCAGGAGGGTCTCCCTCCTCTAGATCATCTTCCAAGTGCTCACCTGATTAGGTCAGGCCCACCTGGGATCATCTCCCTTTTGAGTTACTCAAAGTGAACTGATTAGGGGTCCTCAGAGACATCTACAAAATCCTTTCAGCTTTTCCATGCTCTATTGGTTAGAAGCAAACACAGGGCTCAGCCATGCGCAAGGAGAGAGAATTTAAAGAGACGTGTCTAATGGGGAGGGAATCTTGGGGCCATCTTGGAATTCTGCCTACCACAAATAACTCCTTGATGGGGCTCCAAATAACCAAGGGGTGAGCATTAGTCTGTTTAAAGGCAACAGGGGATAGTGCCCCCGAGTAGAGCTCCCAAAAGCCCCCAGAACTATGGTCTAATCTCTGGGCCCCAGAGGTCAATGCAAGAGGAGTAATGAGTGACCATGGGTTAGAATGCCTACACCATAGAGTGTCACTATATCAGTATTAGACTCTTCCTGTTGCTTATGTGAAAATGATGAGGCTGAGGATTTTGAAGAGGAGAAAAAAAGACGAGAAAGAGAAGGAGGGAGAGGATTATTAATTTGAAACTACTTACATTTGTTTCCTAGAGCTACCATAACAAAATACCACAAACTGGGTGGCTTAGAACAACTGGAATTTATTCTCACAGGTCTGGAGGCCAGCAGTCTAACCAGAGGTCTGAAATCAAGGTGTTACTAGAGCCATGCTCCTGACTAATCCTGTCTCGTCCTAGCTTCCTGGGGTTCACAGGCAATCTCTGGTACCCCTGGGCCTACAGATCCATCACTTAATCCTCCACCCAACCCAGGGTGTCCTCCCTGTCTCTGTCATCAAAAGGCCATCTTCTTGTAAGGTCACCAGTCGTTCGGATTAGAACCCCTCCCCCCACCCCCTTCTCCAGTATGATCTCACCACCACAATGTCCCTATTTCCAAACAAGATTGCATTCTGAGGTCCTGGGGTTTAGAACTTCAATATATCTTATCTGAGGAACACAGTTCAACCCATCACAGCCTTATAGCACGCAGATAATTGGTAGCTTCAGGTATGGCTATTTCCAGGTTCTCAAATTACATCATCAGAATGAGCGCTCTCTCTCTTCCTCTCTCCCTCTCCTTCTCTCTCGATTTCCCTTTCCTAAGGAGGACCACGACATTTACAAGAATCTTGGCATTGGGTATTCTCATTGGGCCAATTTGCTTCTCATAACCAATCGCTGTGGCCAGGGTGGTGCAATGACACTGAACACCCAAGCTAAGACCACATGCCCAACCCCAGGTTAGGGCACGAGGTGGCAAGCCCGGCTGGTGGGTCCCCACAGGACTGTTATGAGAGGGAGAAACAATGGAAGAAGGAATGGCAGAAACTACAGAGGCCCACCATACCAGCCTGGGCCCGAAGGTATGGGGAGGGGGGTTACAGTCTGACAACCCATCCACAGGGCTGGCCACAGAACATGGACTCCCAGTGGATTCAGTGACCACACATTCCCTGTCCATCCATCTCCCTGAAGTCTATGCAATTCCCCTCAGATCTCACCAAAATGAAAAGCCATTCTCCGCAGGGATAGCAGCTCACAATGCTCGCTGAAAGCGCCTGAGTCCCGATCTCCCACCAGAAGCCTGTACTTACCACTCCATCACTGGTAATGACAATGAACATTTTTGCAATCTCAGTTTTTATTGCAAAATGATTGAGGACCACAAAGAATAATTTATTCTTACTGTTGAAACTAAGGCAATCCTGCCAAGCAAATGGTGGGTAGATGGGAAGTTTTATGGTGGCAGCATACATTTTTCTCCCCCAAGAAACCAACTGAAATTAAGAAGCTATCACATGTTAGTGCTGAGCTGGGAGCTCCCCCAGTTCAGTTCTCTCTGTCTCTGTATCTCTATCTCTATCTCTCTCTCTCTCTCTCTCTCTCTGTCAAAAATAAAAAAAATAAAATAAAATATATTTTAAAAAATTTTTAAAAAAAAGAGAGAGAATAAAGAAGCTATCACATGTTACGGACAAAAGCTATCAAAAGCATAAGCCATGATATTATAATTTGACAATTTTAGATCTAGTCAAGTGGATATGGCCCCAGGGTGAAAAGGAGATGCTCCATAACCAGATGATGGTCAAGAATAATGAAAGTGAGGTCCTCTGTGCTCAACATTTTCTTCCTCCTTGAAAGGACACTTGATGGCAGTTTCAGGGACCCGCTGGCCAGAAATTAAGTCTCTCTCATTTCCAGAACCTCACCCCCAGGACAACCCCAAAACCGGAGCAAACACTTATAGCCATGAAGATTGTGAGCAGCACATTTCTATGGAGGGGGGGTGTTTCCATGACTACCATGTGGGTGGTGCCCCCTGGAGGTGTGCAGGGCACAACTTGCACAAATAACCAGCCACCTATGTTCTCCCCCAAATCAACCTATAGGAGGTAAAAGTTGTAATCGGTCACCCGTCCATCAGTCCTGTGACATGAGATGGAAGCAAAGGAAGTGTGGCCAAATGTACTTGGATGATCTTTAGGACTAAACCAGTCTCTCAACCTTGGCACTAATGACATTTTGGGCCAGATCATTCCTTGTCTTCTTGGGGGGCGGAGGTGGGAGGAGGGTACTATCCTGTGCATTGTAGTGTTTAGCAGCGTCCCAGGCTTCAGACTCACCAGATGCCAACTGCATCTGTCCCCCAGCTGCGACACCCCCAAATTGGCTCCAGATATTGCCAAATATTCCTGGTTTGGGGCAGGGGCGTGGGGGAACAGGCTAAATCATTCCCTGGTTGAGAACCCCTGGACTACATGTATAATATGCAAATCACATATAAATCAGAGAGCCAAAAGTCACACATGTGACACTAGCCAGTAGGAGGAAAAGTTTGAAAGAGGAAAGAGAGGTAGGGAAAGAGAAAGAAAATTTAATTCCTGCTGCTGGGAACAGTTCAAGCCCAGCAGATGCTGTTGAAACCCTATTTAGAAGATACTGTAAAAAAGGGGTGTCCAACTTTTTGGCTTCCATGGGCCACATTGGAAGAACTGTCTTGGGCCACCCATAAAATACACTAACACTAATGACAGCTGATGAGCTAAAAAAATTGGCAAAAAAATCTCATAATGTTTGAAGAAAGTTTATGAATTTGTGTTGGGCCCCATTCAAAGCCGTCCTCGCCTCACGCGGTATGCAGGCCGCAGGTTGCACGAGCTTGCTATAAACCTTAATCAGCTCCCATCCTGCTCCCCCAGCAACAGCTCTCTGTTGAAATGGTCCTAGAAGTCAACAAAGCCCCAAACACAGGCACACAGAGCAAAGAAAACCACAGACTGAGACAAAAACAAGATGCCTCCCCCCAACACACATCAGTCATTTCCACAAAGGGAGTAAAAATGGAATCGTGAAACAAACTGAAACTAAGGAAGGCTGGGGCACCAGGACATCTCCGAACTTTTCATTAGGGAAATGTCTGCAGGAAAAGCAGAAAAAAATTGTGCGATGAACCACCGTGCACCCAGCACCAAGGTGCAAGGATTTGTCCACATTTTGTCAGTCTTGTCCTGCTGTCCCCTCCCAGAACCTTTTCCATCCTTTCTTCCTTCCTTTCTGGAATCTTTTAAAGCCAATACCAGACATCATGTCACTGCATCCATAACACATCAGTATGCATTTCTTTTTCTTTTTTAATTTTTATTTTATTGTTTTTGAGAGAGCAAGAGAGAAGCGGGGACAACCCAGAGCAGTCTCCATAGTTGTACATCACTAGTTGTGACACGGTTTCATTCCACACAGGTGGACGTGGGGCCACGTGGGGCAGGAACTGAACCGGGGGCCTCCTGCATGGGAGGCGAGAACCTTCATCGCTATCCTGGTGGTTACCAGTTGCATCACAGTTCAGCATATAAGGTTGTATGGGCCAGGAATCAAACCCCAGACCTTGCAATTGCGAGGCAAGCGCTCAACCGCTGAGCTATCCCAGCATCCCTACATTTCTAACCTAAAGGTTTGGTCAGGTTTGGTTTGGTTTTAGCAGAATCTCCATGCCATATTTAACAGATTTAATATGAAGAAAGTAGAATTCTCGCAGGTGGAAGAAAAAACCTAATCGCTTCCTCAGAGCTTCTCCTTCTAGTGCTACTCAAATTTGAACATGGGTAAGAACCACCTGGGGATCTGGTTAAAATGCAGATTCTAGTTCAGTGGGTCTGGGCTGAACCTGAGGATCTGCATTTCTACCAAGCTCCCAGGGAATCCTGACACTAGGGGCCCATGAATCACATAAGAGGAAGGGTCAGCCCAAAACACTACAGCAACCAAGCAAAAAATCATGACTGCTCTGAATTCTAAGGACTTGAGTGAGAACAGAAGCTGGAACCGCTTGCGACTGACAGCAGAAGTGTATTTGTTTCCTGTGGCTGCTGTAACAAAGCACCATAAGCTGGTGGCTTAAAGCAACAAAATGTCTAGAGGCCAGAAGTCCAAAATCAAAGAGCCAGCAGGGCCGTGCTCACTCCAGAGGCTCCAGGGTGGGATTCTCCCTGCCTCTTCTGGTGCTGCCAGCACCCCCTGCATGGTGGTGGCATCACTCCGGTCTCTGCCTCCCTGGTCACACTGCCTCCTCCTGTCTGTGTCCTCTCCTCTTCTGCCTCTTTGGACACTTGCCTTTGGATGCAGAGCCCACACAGGTAATCCAGGATGATCTGCTCAGCTCCAGACCCTTAATTACATCTGCAAAGACCCTGTTTCCAATTAAGGCAACATACACAGAATATGGATGTATCTTTGAGGGGAAGGGGCCACCATTCAACCCACTACAGTGGAAAGAGGAAACAATGAAGTGAGAAAATGCAGAAGAGAGGACAGATCCTGTTTTCGTGACTGTGGTCAGTAAATCAGGCCCAGGGTAGAACTGCGTGTCAATAGGGTTCCCAGATGGAACTCAAGGGCAGCCATCTGATTCCGGCTCCTTAAAAAAACAGTCTTGCTGTTTCTGACAGCAGATGAAAGGAAGAGGTGGGGGCTGAGAAAGCCCATTCTCTGGTGGCCTCGTTCCTAAGGAATCATGCTTCTGCCTTAGGGCCATTCTCAAGTTTTGTTCAAGGATAGAATGATTTATTAATGGCCATAATTAAAAAGCAATGTCAAAAAAGAAGCGGCGTCAGCATTTCTCGTTTGCATGTACACATGAGCAAGGGCAGTTTAGTAAAACAGACACACTGGGGTTTTATTGTCTCCATCCAGAAGAGGGCTGCCATGATCAGGTGCTAGGGTTGGGGTCAAGCCTCATTTCTACAGCAGGAGTGGATCACGTGTTACTGAGCTACCTGTTCTCATTTCAATGTTTTTTCTATGGATCCAGTGAATTATCAGTGTGTGGCACTCTGGGCTGTCAACTTGGGATGAATGTGTTTCTGAGCCCCAGTGGGGCTGTTTTTCCATCAGTGTCTGTTTTTCCATCTGCATGAGCTTCCCTGCTCAAGACTGGAGCACTGAGCTGATTTAAAGTGGTTGATTGACTTCCTTGCTGATTCGGCACTAGCTGGTTAGTGAGACATTTTCTTCTTTGGTTTTTGGGAATGTGAACTTCATGAACCACTGGGCCTCACAAACTGGAAGGAAAGTGAAGATAAGTTTATAGCTTATATAGTAGGTTAGTTCAAAGGAATTAGTGAAAGACACATAGTAGGTCCTCAACTAACTGTTAAATAACTGAGTGCATGAAAGTGTATCTGTGCCCAAATGGCCTATTTGCGAATACATACCATTCCACCTGAAAATCAGTGGGTAGGAACAGGGCCAATGTTTGGGGGGTTAGGGGGAACGCTCTTACTGAGCTATTAAGTTGTAGCATGGTTTGTTTTAATCCCACTAAAGTACTGTTTCCAAACTGACATTGCACTAAATCAAGTTCTGCTTCCTACTTGTCCAGATCATACCTGGCCACCTGCAAATGGGGCAGAGGGCGGGAGGGAGTTTGTTCAATGAACATCAGTAAATGCTTGTTGAATGCCTCCTAAGACTAAAGCTCTCTGCTTTGTGCCACGAAGATGAGATACCAATATGAATGAATGAGGCACAGCCCTACCCTCAGCCACGTCAGAGAGCAGCGGGCATAAGAAACAGAAATCCACCCATGCTCACTCAAGGAAAAGGACCACACTGCAAGACTAATAAGCAAACTCATGGAGATAGGAACCAAATTAGCAGCAATTAGAGCCAGCTTGCCCAACCTGTGGCCTGCGGGTCGCCTGTGGTCCAGCACAAATTCGTAAACTTTCTTAAAACATTATGAGATTTGTTTGGGACTTTTTTTTTTTTTTTAGCTCATCGGCTATCATTAATGTTAGTGTATGTTATGTGTGGCCCAAGACAATTCTTTCCATGTGGCCCAGAGGAGCCAAAAAGTTGGATACCCCTGACGTAGAAAATGGAAACTTCTTGTTCCTGGCTCTGTGTTCTTTCTCATCAGCCCCAGGGACTTATCTCTGAGTCTCTTACTTGCAATCAGCTTACTCTTTGCACTCCCGGTCCACTAAGGTAGACATTAGAGCCCACCACCAGCTGATACTATATCTCTGGGTTCAAGTCTTAAGAACTAGAGAGAGTTGGATTTCTGGTCAACCCATTGACAACAGGGCCTAGGAGTAGTGGGTTCTACAAAAAGGTACCTGTGAGCACTGCAGACATTCCAGAACATGCTCTTCCTATTATATTTTTAATTCTCTCACTCTCCCCTGCCCCCTAAAGTGTCGATACCATGAGACAATCTAGAATAGTATTTGGCTGAAAACATTTGAGAAAGGGAGGGAGAAAGGACAAGCTGGACCAAACTCAAGTTCATGGTTTCCTACATTCATTCTCCAAGTATTCGAGAAATAAATGCCAGTGTCTGAGAAAGAAATGGAAGAAAAGAGTTGAATCTATCCGGTTGTGTTCCTAAACCTGCAATGCTCGTTTGGGTGAATTTACCGACATCTCGCTGTGACTGATCCAGTGTAGGAGTCTGCACTGTACCCTGATTCAAGCATAGTTAGCAAGCAGCAGGAATCTCATTCGCCAGGAGAGCTCATCCTCCGTCCTGTTTAACTTGCATAATTACCCACATCTCCAGACACTGAAATGACATGGGTGACAGACTCTCCGACAGACAGCGCTAGAAAGGCCCTTGGAAATCGTTATCATGGCTTGCTTTACAAAGAGGGAAACTGAGGCCAAGAGAGAGCGAGGGCTCACAAGAGCCGAGACCAAACCCAGGTGTCCCGCCTCTGAGTCCAGCCCCCCTTGTACCCCATCTTACTGCATGCAGTGAAGGCAGTATCTTCTGCTCCCAGTGAAACCAGTGCCTCTGCAGCTTCTGTAACTCCAGGCACAGTCAACAGTGTTGCCTTCGCCTAGTATTTGCAGACGGCCCCTAGCTGTCTCTGGAGTAGAAAATGCAATTTAAGCAAAACTGTGAGGGCCGCTCCCCACAGCTGCTCATTCCTGGGCTTTTCCTCTCCTCTGTCTTGTTTCGCCACATCCAGACCTGGTCCTGGACCAGGATAAAGAAGCTTCCACGGGAGGAAGGTGGGATCAAAGGGGCGTGAAACCCTCGGCTGGGTCATTAGGGGTCCTCAGCCACTGGCTGGATTCAGAGCATGCATTTAAGTGTCAGGCTGGAAATAACCCAACCACCACAGAGATGGCTCCTTTGGTGCAATTACCTGGACTCGCCATGCCACAGAATGCAAGGGCCATGCTCCCTGAGCACATTTTTAGCTTCGTTGTTTGAAACTGGAGTAGCATCGCTTTGAGGAGAAAATAGATGCTATGACGGGTTCCCAGACTAGTCTACTTAACGGGAATGATAACTGACCCCTGGGCCCCAGGGCACGCAAGCAGCATCCTTAAGGTGCAGGAGGGGGAAGTTTCTGTGTCCACAGCATCCTCTGCTTCCTCTGATCCCTCCTCCCCATCCTCCCAGTGGTCCTGGACCCCAACACTTTCCAGATAACACAGTGAGGCAGGTTTTGATGGCTGCCTTCCCTGCCCACTGGTCCCCAGGGAGGCCTGCTATCAACTGGGCTGGAGTAATGGGCAGTCTGCTGGAATGAATGCATGTGTGTTGATGACTAAACCAGTGGTTCTGACTATCAGTAGGATGAAGCCATCTGGAGAGCTTGTTAAAAGGCAGGCTGCCAGACCCCACCCCACAGGTACAGATTCAGCCAGGGCTGGAATGGGGACCAGGGAATCTGTGCCTTAACAAGCAACTCAATTGACTCTAACGAGGGTGGTAGGAAATACCATGGGGAATACTAGAATAAGTGAACTGGCAGGTGTCTATAATTCCCGGGTGATGTGCATTTTACTGGGCAGGAAGATAGAACAGAATTCAGGAGATTGCACACTTAAAAAAAAAAATGAAAGGCCAAGTCAAGCTGTTCCCTGGGTAAATTATCTCTGTGCTTCCGTTTCATCTGCTGGGATGTGGCACAGCTCAGCCATGAGAAAGCACAGGCACTGAGTCAAGAAGTCTCAGAGATGCTGGGATAGCTCAGCAGTTGAGAACTTGCCTTGCAATTGCGAGACCCAGGGGGTTCAATTCCCAGCCCTGGCCCCTGCAAACCTATATGCTGAACTGCAGAGCAACTGGCAACCTCCAGGATAGCTCAGTGACCAAGGTTCTTGCCTCTCATGTGGGAAGTCCCCGGTTTGGTTCTCATCCTACACAGCCCCACACTCACCTGTCTGGAATGAAAACATGTCACAACTAATGATGTACAGCAATAGAGATGGCTCTGGGCCCTCCCCTCTTCTCTCTCTCTCTCTCTTTCTCTCTCTCTCTCTCTCTCTCTCTCTCTCTCTCTCTCTCTCTCACCTTCTCTCAAACAATAAAATAAACCTAATTAAAAATATATTTAAAAAGAGGTCTTGTTGTAGATTCCAGAAGGCTTCCATGATTCATATGTGAGGCTTAAAAATTCTTACCCATTAGGGCCTCTACCTACTCGCAACAAATTTCTCCCAGTGGAGGTATTCAGCACCCACTCCTGATAGCCAGTATAGCAGAGAGATTAAGAGCACAGCTATACATGTTCCACATCATCAGGCATTGGGAAACCCATGTCAAAACCACAATGAGGGGAAGCCGGGATGGCTCAGTGGGTTAAGCACTCGCTTTGCAGCCCTGGGGACCAAGGATCGAATTCCAGCCCCCACCCATGCAGACCCATATGCTGAACTGGGGTGTGTTTCCGATGTGGGAGGCCCCCAGTTTAGTTCTTGCCCCCAAGTTGGGCCCCTGGCTTGAAGAGGCATGCCTCCCATGCAGGAGGCCCCCAGCCCAGTTTCCACCCTGCACAGCCCCCACCCACCTGTGTGGAACGAAGCCCTGTTGAAAAACCGATGACGTGCAACTATGGAGACTGCTCTGGGCCCTCCCCCTTCTCTCTGTCTCTCTCTCTGTTTCTGTCAAAAACAATAAAATAAATCTTTAAAAAAAAAAACCACACACACAGTGAGATACCACTTCACAACCACTAGGTTGGCTGTAATCAAAAAACGGAAAATAGCACGTGCTGGTGATAAAGTGGAGAAACTGGGACCCTTACATATTGCTGGTGGGGATGTAAAATGGTGCAGCCACTATGAAAAGTAGTGTGGCAGTTCCTCAAAAACTTGCACATAGAGTCACCATGTGACCCAGCAATTCTACTCCCAGATATGTACCCAGAAGAATTAAACATAGAGACTCAAACAAATACCTGTCCACAAATGTTCATAGCAGCATTATTCATAGTAACCAAAAGAAAAAAACGACCCAAATGTCCATCAATAGATAAATGGATCAACAAATTCTGGTCTATCTAGACATGGAATATTATTAAGCCATAAAGGAATGAAGTACAGACACATGCTATGAGACGAACGAACCTGAAGAACATTATTCTCAGTGAAACAAACAAGAGGCAAAAGGTCAATATTAATTCATTTGTATGAAATTCCCAGAATAGACAAATCCAGAGAGTGAGAAAATATATGGCAGACACCAGGGGGCAGGGAAATGGGGGATTGGGGAGTGACAGCTAGATACAGGGTCTCCTTTTGGGGTGATGAAAATGTCAGAACTAGAGAAAGCTAATTTTTTTAATTGTTAAATTTATTTGGGTGACATTGAATAGTGAAAATTACATAGGTTCCAGGTGTGTGAGTCTATAGCACTTCGTCTGTGTTACAATATGTGTTCACTACCAAGAGTCATGGAGAAAGCTGATTATTACACACCACTGTGACTGCACAAAATGCCACTGGAATGTACACTTTAAAATGTTAAAGTTTTAAAAAAAGAAAAAATAAATACATTTTTTAAATGTTCATGGTTCCTTTTATGTTATATAAAAATTTTTTTTAATAGGGTATCTTAGACTTTTTTATTTTTAATTATTAAATTTAATGGGGTGACATTGACTGGTAACAATTAGACAGTTTCCAGATGTACAAGTCCACATCACATCACTGGAAGGGGAGCTGATTCTGGGTGTTGTATGAATTTTATCTGAATAAATAACAAAAAAAGCACAGGCTATAATTAAACCTCCCAAGTCTGGGATGCTGGGATAGCTCAGCAGGTTGGGTGCTTGCCTTGCAACCTCAGGTCCAGGGATCGAATCCTGGCCCCAGACCCTGTAAACCCACATGCTGAACTGTGGCACAACTGGTAACCGCCAGAATGGCGGCAAATGTTCTCACCTCCTGTGTGGGAGGCCCCCAGTTTAGTTCACACCCCAGGCAGCCCCACATCCACCTGTGTGGAATAAAACCATGTCACAACTAATGATGTACAACTATGGAGACTGCTCTGGGCCCTCCCCCCTGCTCGCTCTTGCGCTTTCACTCTTTCTCTCGCTCTCGCTCTCTCTTGCTCTCTCTCTCTCACCTTCTCTCAAAACAATAAAATAAACCCTTTAAAAATAAATAATCAAAGTTTTAAAAAACTAACTCCCAGGTTCAACGCCCAGCTCTGCCACATGACCTTGAGCAAACTCCGTGCCTCATTTCTCTGTAAAGGGGGAAATCTCTAAAAGGGATTATAAAAATACCCACTTGCAGGGCTATGGGAGGATTACACGAATTCATGTCTCTAACAAACATGAAAGAGGAGTTGACATGTGGTAAGACGGTAAATGTGTACCAGGGTTTCCTCCCTCAAATCCTACCTCTGAGACACAGGCAAACCAAGGTCAGGAGCATCACAGGAAGTTCAGAAGCCAAGTCTGCATTGGCACCCAGCTCTTGTGGGCTCTAGGTCCCTGCTCTTCCCATGTCAACCATCTGGTTTGACCCCTGACCAGGAATCTTGACACTCCGAGGCCCCAATCCCTAGCAGCAGCACAACTCCTCTCCAGGGACCCAGTGTGTGACTGGCCGCCTGGCCTACCTGTAAGGTGGGAACAACCATTTGGAGCAGGGGTGTCCAAACCTTTGGCTTCCCTGGGCCACATTGAAAGAATCGTCTTGGGCCACACATAAAATACACTGACAGTGACAATAGCTGATGAGCTAAAAAATAAATAAATAATGAATGAATACATAAATAAATAGTTGCAAAAAAATCTCATTTTATGAAAGTTTACGAGTTTGTGTTGGGTATCATTCAAAGCCGTGCCTGGGCCACAGCCGGCCCACAGGCCTCGGGTTGAACAAATGTGGTCTAAAGCTTTACAGTAACAACTGTTTTTGTTTCTTCCCAGTCGGAAGGCTTGGCCACCCTAGGGGGACTTTACCCACCAGCAGCCTGTGGCAACTCTGACCCAGCAGAGACCTTTTCCCTTCTCTGTCCCCATGCTAGCAATGTCCTGCCTCGGTTTACCTTGGACATAGGAAAAATCGTCACAATGTTATTAGTCAGTAGGGTCACCCAGGCTGTTTCCTTCCAGGAAGCCAGGGGAATAGGTGCTCAGCTCTTCCCTGAGGCAGCCACCACCCTGCACACTCCCCTTTTCCCTGTTTCAGTGCAAGACCACAGGGGTGTTGTCATAGTTGGTTCAATTCCTATGTTTTCAGGAATAATCTAGCTTATTCACATTGCCCAACAGCCACCTTCGTCTCTCAAGTAGACAGACATAAACCTCCACCCATCTATGTGTAGAGATCCTTCCAGATGCCAGAGGTTCCCTGGAACAGCACAGCCTGTGGGAGTCCTAGGAGAAACCCTGGGAGGTTTGCTATGAATGAGGCCCACTGGGGAAGCCAGGATGGCTCAGCAGGTTAAGCACTCATTTCGCAGCCCTGGGGTCCAAGGATCGAATCTTGGCCCCAGCCCGTGTGGACCCATATGCTGAACTGGGATATGGCCCCCCGTTTGGTTCTCACCAGGGCGAGCTTCCCATGTGGGAGGTCCCTGGTTAGGCCCCCAGCTCATGGGGGCATGCCTCCCATCAGGAGGCCCCCAGCCCAGTTCCTGCCCTGCGTGGCCCCCTGCCCACCTATGTGGGATGGAACTATGTTGAAAACTGATGAAATACAACTATGGAGGCTGCTCTGGGCCCTCCCTCTTCTCTCTGTCTCTGTCTCTCTCTGTCTGTCAAAAACAATAAAATAAATCTTTAAAAAAAAAAAAGTATCAGGCCCACTGGATGTTCAATAGTGAATTAGATCATCACAAGCAGAAGATAACAAAAATAATCCTCCAGGAAGTATCCAAATCCCACACTTAGCTTCTGAATAACCCAGGGAACCCAGCCTCCATCTGCCCTGCCTCTTTCCTCCTTCATCAGCTTTCCTAGCCAACATCAGCTTCCCCCTGGGCTGTGAGGTCTGTTCCAGGGAGCAGATCCAATCTGGCAGGTGTGGGATGTGATTAGCCCTTCCTTGGGGGCTACCAATGTTTGTACCTCCAGAAAAACACATCTGAAGCCCCGGAGTGGTCACTGGAAATGACAGTCGACTGGAGGGTGTTGGGGGTGGTGGTTTAAGACCACGTTAATGATCTTAGCAGCATCTGTTCACAGCACTCACCAGTACTTTCCCTCCTTTACCCCCAAGGCCGCTGGATTGAAGATCATGGAGTGATCCACAACATGATGTTCGATACTGAGACAGGCTGGAAGTACTCCTTCAAGACCACGCAGAACAAGACAGAGTGGTGGGACAATGGTGTGCTCCCCCTCTGGATCACAGCCCAGAGACAGGTACCATCAGAAACCCTAGGCTGGCTTCCAGGGATGTTGCCTCTCATTCCTAGGCTTGTGGGATGGTATTAGAAGCTGTGTGACCTTGGGCAAGTGACATAACCCCTCTAAGCATGTTGACCTAAAGGTATAATAGGGATCATGGCAACGTGGGTATTTAATACATTTGATGAAGGATTAAATGAGAGATGTGTGGAAAGCAGTGAGCACAGAGGGAATTGCTCATTAAGTTTTAGCTTTTATTGATGGGCAAGTGTCCATGAGGGCCAAGACTGGCTTAATCATGATCATACCACCAGGGCTCACCACTGGGTCTGCACCAGCAGCTCCTTAATAAACATCTGCATATATATTTGCCTCAGACTTAGGCAGAGAAGCCCTTAGGAACGAAGTTGACCATTGAATGCATCTTCAGACCATGAAAAGCTCTGATGAGAACATTCATTTGAAAGGATCCCAGTGGCCATTCATTAGTGCTTTGAAAAAGCAGAAATTGAAGCTGTGTGTTTAACTCCCAGCCCCAAAACCTGTTGCCAGATTTGCATGTTCTCAATGAGCTTCCAAAAATGCCACTTCAGAATAGAACCTCTTTCTTCTTCCCTAAGACACCAGCCTTGCTCCTAAGCTGTCCTGGGTCCTGGTGCTTCATTGATGTGCTCCAAGCCTGCTCTCTGTGTGTCACATTGAGAGGTGATACGATGCAGGAGTTCAGGGTGCAGGCTATGGACTCAGGCTCTCAGAGCAGGACCTCAGCCAGCTCCACCATCTCCAGCTGCGTGGCCTTGGCAATGACTTCGCTCTGTGTTTGAGTTGCCCCAACAGTAAAATGAAGATCATCTAGGTCATTGAGAGGATTAACTGAGATAATGCCCATAAGTGCTTAGAACTGCTCAAAAACTATCAGTCACACTTATCAATGGAGGCTGAATCCTTTTAGCTGGACCTCTTCAGCTGGTCACTACTACTTGGAGCTAGAATAATCCAATGGAATATTCTGTGATGAGGGGCACGTTCAATTGTGCACTTTCCAATATCTTCCGGAAGGCACTTACCATGTGTGGTTATAGGACCCTTGAACTATAGCTAGTGAGCATGAGGAACTGAATTTCAATTGTATTTCACTTTCATTAATTTCCATTTAAATCTAAATACCACATGTACCCAGGGGCTACCGTACTGGATAGTGCAGCTCTAGAAGAATCATAGGGGATGGTCAATGGTCTGTCCCTCAGGTTCATTTCTTCCCCACTTGTTGGGGTATAGATTCCGTCCTCTCCTGTCACATTTTTAAACTTTGAGACATAGACCATGCAAATAAATTCTGTCCTCCAAAGAAAATAACGCTCATAACACTTACTATGAGTCAGGCACTGATTTAAGTGTTTTACATCTATTCATGTATAACAACTCCTAGGTGGGTGCTATGGTTGTGCCCATTTAACAGATAAGTAAACTGAGGCACAGAGCAGTGCCATAACTTCTCAAAGTCACAAAGCTAGTGGGAGGCAGAGCTGGAACTTAAACTCCCTGTGGATTCAGCAACTCTTAACTCTGCTAGCTCCCGTCAAGCTACACAAGAATTGACATGCCTCATGCATGATGCCTGGAAGATGGGATTCCTGACCACCTGTGTCCATTACCCATCGCCCACGAGCATAGCCACATTCCAGCAGCACTTCACTAAATGGTTAGGGCATAAGCTGGAGGTTCCATTTAAAGATTTATTTTTATTGTTTTTGACAGACTGAAACAGAGACAGAGAGAAGGGGGAAGGCCCAGAGCAGTCTCCATAGTTGTGCATCATCAGTTTTTGACATGGTTTCATTCCACACAGGTGGGCAGGACAGCACAAAGGGCAGGAACCTGGCCGGGGGGCCTCCCACATGGGCCCTGGCAAGAACCACACTGGGGGCACACCCTAGTTCAGCGTATGGGTCCACACGGGCCAGGGCCAGGATTCGATCCTTGGACCCCAGGGCTGCAAGACGAGTGCTCAACCCACTGAGCCATCCCAGCTTCCCCAAGAGGCTCCATTTAAGGCAGGCTTGGATTTTCAATGAGCACCCCCCAGTAACTGAACAGGATCAATGGCTAGGGTAGTTCACCAAATTCAGAAATCCTAATTGTCAGAGAAAGGCAGGTAGCCACAACTAAGAGGCATGCTTTGCCTCTCTCTGGAGAAGATACAGAGCATATCAAGGAGTAAGATGACAGAAGATGGTCTGAGTGAGATCATCATGGTGCCAAGAGTCTGGAACAGGACCATGGTAGGGGACTTGGGGAGAGAGTGGAGAGGGCAGCTCTGGTTCTTGGTGTAAGCCAGGTCTCCTAGACAATAGCTTCCAAACTTGGAAGAACTGTGAGCAAAATGGTGCCAGCATCTATCTGCCTAGAGGAGCTTTAATAGCAAGATAAGGCATCCCAATATTGGCCCAGTCCAGGTCTTCATTATGCATCACAAGGGCTCTAAGAATAATAATCTGACCTCCAAGAAGGATGGGGGTAGGGGGGATATCTAGCTGCCTTCTACTCAGTGACTCCTCCTAAGCACAGAAAAGCAATGAAAACACCCCAAACCAACTTTGACTCCTGAATTTCACACACATGGAGTCTATCTATCTCTTTCCACTCTATCATTCCCTAGAATAAATAATTCCTCCCTAAACCACACACACTCCCCATCAAAGCACAACCCAATGAACCATGCATGGGCCTTCCTAAAATGTGTGCCTTATGACATTAGTTCTGTCACCTAAAAAAAGAGACAATGCAAAACCAAATAAACTCTTCTTCTAATTACTGGCCCTGAAGAGTTCGGTTGACTCTATACAAAACCAATAGTCAAGATTTGCCATAGAAAGTACCAATTCTTATTTTAAAGAAGCAACTTAAGAGTAATAGCCACATTGATGCAACACTACACTAAAGGAAAGTAATGAAACTAATAAAACCAGCAATTTTCCAATTGCTATTGCTACTGGAAACGCTGATTATGCTAATTAAAGGGGAGAAGAGTAAATACCAACTCTTTCGCATCCAATTAAGTCCTCAGATTATTTCTCAGAAGTATTTGTTGAAAATAGCACTTTTGATTATCATGGGTCCCAAAAAAAGTCGTGTGCGTGTGCGTGTGTGTGTGTGTGTGTATGCTTGCTCACACACACACATTTCTTTCTGGAGCTCATTTCACAAAGCAGGACTACTCCTAAAATTCCTATGGAACCAAGTGAGAAAAAAATCACAATTTCCTAAGACTATATAGCTTGGGATATATTCAAAGGTGTATGTTGAGAATACAGAAAAAGGAAACAATTCAATTTCAAATTGGGAACATGTGAAATTTAACATGCAAACATCAGGAACTCAACTGGATGTGCAAGACTGCCTAAGTCTCTCAGAATATCGAATGTCAGATGATTCTAAATAATAAAATAGCCACTCAAATTATGTTCTCCAAAAATGTTATAAGAGTCATCCTTTCAGGCAATTCCATACTTCAGAGCAAAGTCAATTTATGTGTACAAGTTAAGTTAAACAAAGTACCGTCACTAAAAACTGAGAATTATGTCAACTGCCAATCAGAAGTGTAATAAATAAATATCACAGGATTTGGAAGTTAACCATAGAAATTCTGTTGTCACAAAGGAAAATGTGTTGCCTGTGGAGGTTACAAAGGAGAAAGTTTCTGTAACTACTTCCATAAGTTAATCAGGCATGAAAACAGGATGGGTTTTGTACCCACAAAAGGAAATACAGGTGACTCATGCATTCACTCAACATGTATTTAATCAATAGTTTAGCTTACTCTGAACAAGGCCTGGTCCAGGTCCCAGAAAAGTTGTGGTCAACAAGATTGACTTGGCCTGTGATCTCCTTGGGCTTACAATCTAGAGGAGAAAAAATTGACAGTAGATAAGTAAACAAATGAAGACAATTTCAAATTGGGGAAAGCACTTTAGAGAAAGAAAAACTGGATCACCTAGTAGAAAATGAATGCTGGAGAATCAAAGGGAAAATATTTCACCCTATAGCTACAGAGAGCAGAGCTCCTAGAGCCTTGCGAAGTATTTAGCATTAATTAAGACTTCTGTCTTAGGTCAAGTTTCCTAGAAGCAGAGCCTGATGCAGGGATTCAGTGCATGTAATGCATCCAGGGAGAGCGCTGAGGAGATGGGAGTGAGAAAAACTAACAGGACCTAGGAAAGAGCTAAGGGCAATGTGGTCCCATTGGGAGACCAGCTTTAGCCTGACTGACCCCATGGTAAGCTCTGGAGCATGAATTGCACCCCAACGTTACCCCACCCTGAGGCCAGGGAGCTGGTTTTTTGTCCTCTCATCATCAATCACTGGCCACAGTCAGATCAATATGGAGAAATATGGACATCTTCCAGGTGAGGCAAGACTTAGTGGCTGGGGTGAGGGTCATTTTCCAGAACATGGGGCAGCTGAGAGTCATTAGCAGCTATCTTCACAGAAGTGGGTGTGGCTATACTGGCCAAGTGAGGGAATCAGGGTAGGGTACCAATAGCCTCACCTACAACTTCCAAACTGCTTTCCTACTTCCCTCTCAAACATACATGGGAAGTTTGGGCATCACTTTTGGTTCTACTTTTATGCTCATGTGTTGACCAAATAGCCACAACCCAGGGGCCATTATCCCAAAATTCTCCCCAGTTATTTATTCTTCATAACAAATCAACATACTCACAGCCACCACCATTTCTTAGTTCTCCTGAAGCCAATGAACTTCAGTGTGTTTTTCAGAACATCCAAATCGTGGATGATACAGGCATTATCACAGAACAGCCCTCAAGGTAATAGCTTAGCTGAGGCCAAGGAAAGCACTTGTTAGCCACATAAGCAGGCCATGCATTCACGGAACCAAAAATCTATTGAGCGCCTACTATGTGCCCATTCTGAGTTGAGGAGCTGTTTTACAAAAAGAGCTGCTTAGTGAGATGTGTCCACTTTTTGGTGAGCATACAGAAGAGTATTTTCTTTTCCTAACAATTTTACCAAGCTTTGTCTGAAACCACGTTTCTTGGAGGAACAGATCACTTAAGAGAAGAAGTGTGGCCTGCGGTATACTCTCTCAGAAACACACACCCTCCTTCCCTAGTTTGCCCTCTGGAGACAAGGAGAATGAGGAGATGTCAGCTTCTGCCATGATGGATTGTGGGGAAGCCATGGCCCTTTTCCTGTTGGCTGTAATTTACTGCCCTGCCTCATTGCTCATGACCTGACATAGAGGTGTGAAGGTCACTGGGCCCCACTGACAAAGGGCAAGTGGGGGGGCGGGGGTCTCAGTGTCAAGCAGCAACCCTAGGCCAAGCTGGAACCTTGCAAGACTTAGCTGACCCACCCCATTCTTCTAACGTGAGGAACCCAATGTCCCATGTTGCAGCCAGTTCTGCCATTACTGGAGCCCATGGTCTCATCTCCCATCTGTAACTCCCAAGCTTGGGGGCTGCAGGCACATTCCAGATTCACCTTCAGGACCCTGCAGGAGACAAAAACTAGTGCCTCTGGGCAGGTTGTAGACCCAGTGGTAGAGAAGACATCTACACAGGGAACAAGATGGCAGTCTTCCCTTCATGCAAACACCCCCCAGATTTTATAAGCATTAGACGTGGAAACCAGTAGGGAAGCTTTTCTCCTCTAACAGCTCCAGAGGAAGTCCCAAGATCGCACCTCATTGGCTTTGGCTAGGACATGAGCCCAAGGCTGAACCCATTACAATAGCCAGAGGATGCACTGTCTTCTGTGACCAGGCTAGAGCCACATCACACCTCTAGAGTCTGATGAGGAGCCAACACATCTTGAACCCAGCCTTGGAGCAAGGGCAGAGAGGAGAGTCTCCAGAGAAAGTCTGGGCTCTGAACCAGCAAACAGGGGAGCAAACATATCAACTGTCCACTACACACACTGGGGAAGGCTTGTGGTGGCTTGTTATATCTGGAGGCAAAAGTGCCTTCTACATGCCAAAACATGATGCCCAACTCTGTACCTTAAAGTTACCTGGCTCAATCCTCACAAAAATCCCATCAACTTTTTGACATTGTACACATAGAAATACTAAAGCATAAGAGATTAAAGAACTCACTGACTATCAACAACTTAGAAAGTACCATTTTTCCTCCATTCTAAGGAACTTTATTTTTTTTAAGATTTATTTTATTGTTTTTGACAAAGACAAAGAGAGACAGAGACAGAGAGAGAGAGAAGGGGGAGGACCCAGAGCAGTCTCCAAAGTTGTATGTCATCAGTTTTCAACATGGTTTTGTTCCACACAGGTGGGCGAGGGCCATGCAGGGCAAAAACTGGGATGGGGGCCTCCCACATGGGAGGCATGCCCCTTGAGCCAGGGGCCTAACCAGGGGGCAAGAACTGAACTGGGGGCCACCTGCTTGGGAAGCACATTCCTGTTCAGCATATGGGTCCGCACGGGCCAGGGTCGGGATTCGATCCTCGGTCCCCAGGGCTACAAAGTGAGCACTTAGCCCGCTGAGCCATCTGGCTTCCCAGGAACTTTTTTTTCAACTTGCCATCTCTGAAGTTAGAGTGCGCCTTGCAATCACTGAAGTGTTGTGGTTTAATTGGCAGCATTTTCCTTCGTGTTAGCGCATAAAATTATATCACATCTCGCAACTAACAGTGTTTTAGATTCAACAAGTTATTGGGAATCCAGGAATGAAATCCAACCTGTCTGACTCCAGAGACTATGTGTTTCCTAAGTCTCTGGACAAGGGAGGGATGTAAACAAGTTAGTTCTTTGCTTATGACGAGAAAAGACATAAGAAACGGCCCTGATGGAATTTTCTTCTTGTGCTTGCAGGGGAGGAAGACGGCATCCTTCCACTATCCTGGAGGAGGTGCCAAGTACAAAGGTGAGCCCGTCCAGAGGTCCCTGGTGGAGTCTTACACTCACCCAGACAGCAATGAGACAGAGTGGCGGGAAAACATTGACATTGTCATGGACTGGTTCACTAAGGAAGATTTTGACTTTGTGACTCTGTACTATGGAGAGCCTGATAACATGGGACACAAATTTGGGCCCGAGACAGAGAACAGAAAGGTGATTATTCAGCAAATCGACAGAACCATTGGGTACCTAGTGGAAGCCATTGACAGGCACAGCCTGACTGAGCACCTCAATGTCATCATCACCTCGGATCACGGCATGACCACAGTAAAAAAGAAGCCCAATGTCACAGAGATCCTCTTGACCAACTACATCCGGTTCAGGGACTTGGTCAAGTTTGACATTGTGGACTATGGAGGCTTTGGGATGATCCTGCCCAAACCAGGGAAAGAAGAAGCCCTTTATCAAGCGCTGAAGAATGCACACCCGCACCTCCACGTCTACAAGAAGGAGGAATTTCCAGAACGCTTCCATTTTGCTAAGCATGAGCGGGTCCTGCCAATCATATTATATGCCGACTCTGGTTATAACATCAATGGGGTGAGTTGATTCTAAAATGAATGAAGTCACCTTGGATCTAGAAGATAGCCTCTAGAGAAGGGCAATTCTGAAAAACATCAGAACATAAGTGTATGTACAATGAGTTGTAACTCACTGTTTTCTAAGTGTTCCCCACCCCACCCCCCATTCCCACATCCCAAAGAACCACCCTGCTCCATGTTGCCACTATGCAATATTAATGACAAACATCCCAAACCAAAGCTAAGTGTCCAGCACTGTGCTAAAAACAACATGGGTTATTTCATTTTTGTCTTCCAAACAACCCTAAAGATAGACGCTTTTATCACCCCCATTTTAACAAGGAAGAAACCAGAGCTAGAGAGAAGTGATTTGACATTAGAAGTAGAAGGATAAGGTCTGAACCCAAGCCTGCATGCTTGATTATTTTGCACAGATCACCAGGAGATTCAATCTATGGATGGATGGATCGATCGATCGATCGATCGATGGACAAATGGATAAATAGATTAATTAATTCCCCCATTGAACATACAAAAAAAAAAGCAAGCCTGTTCACACAAAAAATTGTACTCAAATACTCATAGCAGTATTATTCATAATAATCAAAAGGTGGAAACAACACAAATACTTATCAACTGATGGATAAACAAATGTGGAATATCCACATGGACAAACAAATGTGGTAATCAGCATAATGGAATATTATGCAACCATTAAAAGGAACAAAGCACTAAATACCTGTTACAACTTGAACGAACCTTGAGAACATTATAACCAGTGAAAAAAGTTAGATACAAAGGACCACATATTGCTTGATTCCATTTAAATGAAATGTCCAGAATAGGCAAATCTATACAGAACACAGATTAGTAGTTGTCTAGAACCAGGGGTTGGGAGAAGGCAGGGGCACATGGAGTTTGACTACTGAAGGCTACGGGGTTTCTTTTGGGGGTGGTGAAATCTAAAATTTATTGTGGTGATAGTTGCACAACTCTGTGAATAGACTATAAAGCAATGAACTGTATACTTTAAATGAGTGGATTGTATGGCATATGAATTATACCTCAACAAAGCTGTTATTAAAAAACTAAGTAAGTCTGAAGAAGAAAATACCAAAATTGATACTGATTGTGAAACATAAGTAAAATGGTGGGGTTTTTGTTTTGTTTTGTTTTGTTTTTGTTAACTACAAATCAATAATGAATACATGGCAGAACAAAGTTGAAGTGATGATTAAACCTCACATGACAGAAGACTGTCCCAGGTATAGCTTGAAGAACCCATCAAAGGCTATGGACAGAAGCCCAACTTTAGAATTGCATTTGCAACCTGAATACCCTCAGCTTGCTACCAGTCCAGAGTATAACAAGTATGGGAAAACTCATGAGGTCATTGTCTAATGTTGGTGGAAATACTCATAGTAACATGAAACAGTTTGTATTTTGTAATTCCTCAAGAGGCCCAGAACACTAAGCGTGTGGGCCCAAAAGCCAAAGCTTCGCCAAGGAGAGATTCCATAGTCAGTGGCCTCTTTGTAAACCTGATTCATAATGTAACAGGCTGAGAGTGATGTGAAGGCATTTAAAGGAACTCACGTTCCCAATGTGACTAACCAGACAGTTTGAAGGGACAGGAGGCTGTGATCAGTTTAATCTTCCAGCAAACTGACAATTAGACAGGAAATCCTTTGGGTCTCAGTACAGCTCACTGAGTACACTTCTCGGATTCCCATCCACCTGCCTGACTTGAGGTATAGAGTGGATGCTAATCTTCCCTCTTCAGGGACGAAGGAGCTTGCAAACCACATGAAGCCCTCACTTGGGCACTCATTCTTGACAAGCTGCCCTGTGGCCTTGAAGACCACTGGACTGGTTTTTTTTTAGCCTGAGGAGTGACAGGAGTGTTCTGTATTCACAAGGCCAGATATGAGACCATGTTTCCAAAGTACAAAGCATCATATTTCTTACCTGCTAGAATTATGTTGGTCTTAAGAAAATATAAACAGTGTAGTGACTCATGTTACTTAAGTCACTTGGAAAAGGACACAGACAAAAACCTACCTGGCATTCACTAAACAATGACATACAGTCTTACTCCTTTCTCTTCCAACCTACTCCCCCCCCCCACCCCGCCCCAAAATATACATGCATATATACACTTTTATGCCACAAGAAATATACTTGGCTCTAGAACCAGACAGTCTGGGTTCAGATCCCTGCTCCAACATTTGCTATTACACGACTCAGGGCAGCTTCCTCAGTTTTCATATCTGCAAAATGGGGATGATGGTAACAGTGCCCTCACTGGGTGGCTGTGAGAGTAAAAGGAGTTAACCTTCATTTATAAAGCATTCAGAACAATTCACGGTACATACTAAGTGCTGGATGTTTGAGCCTATTGTTCTTGTCTGTATTGTTATGAGCATCTTCTTGCTGTTTCTAATGGGCATGCGTTCTTTCTTCTCTCTTACAGATCTTTCATTCTTTAAGAGAAGTGTCCTTCTTTGTCGTTTAAATTTTCATAGATTTCATGAATCTGACAAGCATGTTATTAACTAAGGGACAGTTTTCTGCAGCTTGAAGTCTAAAATGGCTTTTTTTATATCATTACTTTTCAGCAACTTATAATTTATTTCAACAAAGGCGATCACAGCTTTGATAATGTCCTCATGGACATGAAGACCATATTCAGAGCTTTTGGGCCAGATTTCAAGAAGAATCACCTGGCTGAGCCTTTTGACAGCATCCACATCTATCCCCTCATGTGTAAGCTCCTGGGGGTTACCCCCGAACCTCACAACGGCTCCTTGGCAATCACCCAAGAAATGCTTGTGGACTCTTTCAACCAGCAACCAGGTGAGATGCAAAGGCAACCACCAGAAAATTGCCAGTGTGGTCTGTCCTGTCCTGAAAAGATTCATAATGATGTCTCCTGGGGGCAGGGGAGGAGGGGTGGAATCCAGCAGAATAATCCTGTCTCCCAGCAGCTTCAGAACCCCCAGCACAAGAAATCAGCAGCTCGAAAAATATAGTGGATGTAGTAGAGGACCCCTCCATGTGCTGGTGACACATCAGAGAGTGCCTCAGGGAAGGCTCTCCATAGAGGAAGTCAGGCGATAATCCTCGAGTCCTCAAAAATAGTGTCCAGTCTACCCCCAGGTGCCCCTTGGAGACAGGGAAAATCAGACTTCCTTCATCAACACCATACACATTGGTGCTAGGAAGCTGCCCAGAAAGGAATAACCAAGCCTTACCATTCCATTCAACGATGAAAAATAAGGGGCAGGGGTTCCCACAAATGAGGTTGCGAATTCTTAAGAGTTTGCAATCCTAAATCTGGGCAGTATAAAGGAGAAAGGGAACCATCTCCGGGAATTCAGTCGTTTGCAAACACTGACCAGCTTTCCTGCTGCCAGGAGACTTAGATACTGCCCAAAAATAGATCGAGTGTTTAGAGCAACCACACTCAATCAAAACGGAATACAAGCGCGATCGGGCACATTCAGGGTGGGATGTCATGTAGAATTGTACACCTGGAACCTATGTAATTTTTGACAACCAATGTCACCCCAATAAATTTAACAATTAAAACACACACGCACAAAAACATCATACAAAAAACAGCTTCCAGTACCCTTCTTCCAAGCCATTTACAGGAAGCAGGCCAGGTTACAGAAAATTAATTAAGTGAATGACCAATTCACCCAATCATTGAGAATTGTTTTTCCGTTTTGGAGTTTTGCAACAAATATCTGGGCCCTGTTCCTGTCCCAGAGCACGTCGGGAGCCTGGGAGGGAGCTGTATTTGACCATCAGTTATCGATAAGCAGGACATCCACCAACTGATTTTCAACGAATTGGCTTTTAGCAAATTGGTCATTTGGCAAAGTGGTCATTAGGCAAATGGATCATTTGGCGAAGAGGTCGTTTAGTAAATCGGCTTTCAACGACTTGCCCGGCAAGATTGCTCTATAGTGAGCACTTTCTCGGGTTAAATGCACATTCCATTTCCATAATTAATATTCACTGGCGCCTGGATGGGAGACTTCCCAGGGACCCAGGAGCAGCCAGAACAGCCTCTTAATAATCGGACAATTAAAAAACTGTCTGATTTTTTCTTTTTAACAGAAGCAGAGATGCAGAGGACCTCTGCATTCCGAAGCACAGCGCTGGGTCTCGGGATTGTCACAGGAGTTCTTGTAGTCCTATTCATCAGTAGTGTGACCTACACAGCCATTCGTCGGAAAAAGAAGTGAGTGGCCTTTGGGTTTCCTGTGGGGGGGGGGGGCGCACTGTAATAATCCATTTCAACCACTTCCTGTATGCCATGGAGGGGTGAGGGATTGAGAACCTGGAAGCCAGAGCCAGTGCCACAGATTTGCAACCTGAAAAGTCGCACAAGGCCCAGAGCTCAGAAGAACCCTCAACTTGGTTTAAGAATCTACCATCACCATCTTGAAATCCTTGATCTTTTTAACAAGGTCCCTGCATTTTCATTTTGTACTGGACTGCCCCACTCCCCCCACCCCCACCCCCACACACACACCCAAATTATGTGCTGGTTATATTGGTTTTCTGTGACTGCCATAACTAAATACCACAAACGAGGTGGCTTAAAACCACAGAAATGTATTGTCTCACAGATCTGGAGGCTAGAAGTCCAAGATCAAGGTGTCAGCAGGGCAGTGCTCCCTCTAAAACCTGTCAGGGAGGATCCTTTCTTGCCTCTTCTAGCTTCTGGAGGTTGCCAGCAATTCTTGTTCTCTCTCCAATCTCAGCCTCCACTGTCACACAGCCTCTTCCCATCTGTCTCTGCCTTCACATGGTCTTCTAAGGCCACCATAATGGAATTTAGGGGCCCCTGTAATCCAGAATGACCTCATCTTAACTATATCTGCAAATACCCTATTTCCAAATAAGATCACATTCTTAGGTGCCAGGGGTTAGGGTTTCTAACATACCTTTTGGGAGGATACACCCCAACCCATAATACTGGTGCTGCCACACCAACCAAAGCATTATATGAGTCTGGTTCACCTTCTTCCACATCTAAATAGTTTATCATTAGACTGAGCCTCCCCTATTTCCTATTACACCCAATTCTGATCACCCAAAGAATTATATGAGCCTAGTGCACCTCTTTCTACATCTAAATAGTTTACCATTAGACTGAGCCTCCCCTATTTCTTATTACACCCAATTCTGACCATCCAAAGCATTATATGAGTCCAGAGCACCTCCTTCTACATCTTGTTTACCATTAGACTGAGCCTCCCCTATTCCTTATCACAGCCAATTCTAACCATTCGTCTCCTTTCACATAGTAGGGGGACCTCCTGAACACCATAAACTAAGGGAAGTCAGGACTTTACTAAACCTTAACTCCATTACATAGCCCACATTTAGTACAATTTATATTAGAACTATGAAATTTTCCAATAAGTTGAAAATGACCTACAAAGGTCTCTATACCCAGAAGCAACATTTTAGAAAGAAATCAATGGGTCCTTTTTTACAGACACCATTAGCCATAGCAGAGACACAGGAAAAACCTCAATGTACTGACTGAATTGCCATTCCCACAGCACAATTTCTAAAAAGCAACCACCATCCCATACAGTTAAAATACATTGTTTTGATTATTAAAGAGCCTCAACTCCAGAAGTTGAATAATACAGCATGTGCACATACACATCCCTTCTTGCCATTGGAAGGACCACCAGGATATATCCTAATGCTTCTCTCCACATCAACACCACCTGGAATTCTTACTTGCTTTTTATGGAAGTTTGTCCTAATCTTCGCTTACACCTGAGCACATCACACCTGTGAGGTCCATGGAACATTAAAAACCCCTTCGGTGCCTTGATCCTTCTAGTCACATCTGCGCTGTATGACCTTAGGATCTTTGTCCCTCCTGAGAGCTCACACACAAAGATACAGGTTTCTTCTGTGTATAGATCAATGCTATGGCATCAGAAAAGGCTGGACCAGCCTGTTTATTATTAGCGATATCTTAGTATAATATCATACAGTATCCCGATGGCATTGGCTGCACATGCCCTTATTCTCCTCAGAGAAAAGGTAATTAATAGTGATTATGTGTGTTCATAGAGCAAGCCCTGTATTTATGAGTTTAACTGACCTATTCCCATTGCTTTTCATTGTCTACTGCAGGCAGAAAGCTGAGCAAAACAGCAAAAGTAAACCAACGCTCCTGACCCAGTTCTGAAGCGTCATTCCTTTAAGATCAAGACACAAACTACAGTTAAGACTCGTTGTATCACAGGTGATTCTCTCTCAGCACACTGTGACTAAGAGGATTTATGCAACATCTCGGACCTAGAAACCATTAATTCCGTGTATAAACACAGCAATAACGACAGCGCACCTTCTTTATTCAAATCAACAGTGTTGAGGGAATAAAAGATGAACAATTTTTGTGTCAGACCCTGTGCTCACTTGGTTGTGGAAGAAGCACAACAGATATGAGAGAATAAATGCATTCAATTAGAATTAATTCTCTCTTGTTCTCATAGCTGAGCAGGGCTCCAGCGTTTCTCATCCGAGAGGGGTAATAAGATTTAATTTATCCCCTCGTCTACCTTCTGCAAGTATATTTAACAAATTAGCTCTCAAGATGCTTCTAAATGAAGTTTTCTGAGAGATTTATGAAGGTAACCGTGTTATACTTTGAACACAGTTCAAACTCCAGAGGCAGCCCTGGTGGGTTGTGAACTGCCTGCCCTGCCTTTAACTCAAGACATAATGTTGAACAGGATTATTTTTTTTCTTTTCCTCCCATCCCCACCTCTGTACCACCCCACAACCCCCAGGAGCCCTCTTACTCTTTTTTCAGATTCCTTTTTCCTGCAAAGTGAGAACTCCCACTCAGCTCCATGTGCTTGCCTGCATAGCATATAATGGCTTCATACTTCTGCATTTATCTGTGTGATACTCAGTTCAATGCCCCTGGGCCCCTGGAGGGCAGGGGCCACTCCTGGTTTTTCTCACTGTTGCATCGCCAAAGCTTGACACTGCCAAGCACATAGTAGGTACTTGGCACTGTCCCCCTGGGTTAGGAACAGACCAAAAGGCTGCAGGAGCAAGAGCACCTGCCTTCTGTTGGAAGAGGTCATGGAAAGGACGTGACCACCGGTTGAGCTGCGATCTGACCCGATGCAACTGGAGGCTCCTCACCCCCTCCCCTGCCCTCCATTCCCACAGTGGGAGCCATTTCTAGGACACGCAGCCTTAAGAGCACTGTGGTGTCGAGGCCGCCTGGACTGGGTATGTGACTGAACCCGGTTAAGGCCCCCACAAAAACTTGTACGATTCTGGCGGGTCGTGCGGAGACCTACTCATCTGGCGGCGCCCAAGACAAGCTTCCTAAGTATAAGTTCCCTCCTTAGATCTGCCACCGACTCCTCTGGAGTGGCCTCCGTGAACCAAACACCTTGACCTGAATGCCCTTTTCCAAGGAGAGAAAGGGCGGCCGTGGCCTGAACCCGTGAACCCTGGACCTGAGGAGGCACCCCCTACCCGCTCTGGGCATGAGGGCAGTCAGGGTCCCTCCTGCCCAGTCCCACTGGGGTGGCGCTGACGGGCAGAGGGCTAGGACAAGACCACAGGGGCAGCCCCTAGCAAAAAGGCCCTCACTAAGGTGCGGCAACTGTGAGAATGATTACCTGGCCCTGTTCCTTCCGGCGTCCCTCCGCTCGCTGCCCTGCGTGGCCCTAGTCTGCCGCCAAACCCCGACTCCGCCCCGCCAAAGCCCTGGCCACGCCCCCTCGACCCTGACCCCTGCTCCCTGACCCCCAGCTCCCAGACCCCAAACTTTGTCCTAGAGCCCTCCTCCAGGTCCCGCCTCGAGCCTCCCCCAAGTCCCGCCTCCCAGAGCCCCTCAACGCCTCCACTTGCTCGCCGGCACCACACCCCCGTGCCGAGAGCCGCGGGCCCCGCCTGGGTACCCCAAGCCTCGCGCACCCCGGGGGCCTGAGCAGCGCCTAGTCCCGCCTCGAGCCCCGCCCCACAGCCCAGGCACCGCCCCTGGCCCGCCTTTAGCCCCGCCCCACAAGCCCAGGCACCGCCCCTGGCCCGCCTTAAGCCCCGCCCCCGGCCTCCGCGCACCGCCTCGGGCCCGCCTTCCCTGGGCCCCGCCCCGCTTCCGTCCCGTCTCCCAAGCAACGCCGTAGCCCCGCCCCGTCATGGCGCCGGAGGAAAGCGCGGAGAGCACGCGCCTGCTGCGGAGTTTCGAGCGCCGCTTCCTGGCGGCGCGCACGCTGTGCTCCTTCCCCTGGCAGGTGGGCGGTGGGGCGCTTGGAGGGCGGGCAGAGGGCGACTGGGCACGGGTGACAGCGGGGCTCCGGGCTCCCACCCCCGGCCCCCTCCTGCGTGACGGCCTCGGTTTCCTGCATCTCCGGTCCTTATCCCTGCAAGGCCGGGCGGTGGGCAGCAGGAGGTGCACCTGTGCACCCTAGGGAGCCCTGCCTTGCACCGGCCATCAGCTCCCCTCCTGCTCTGGGCCCTCCCTGCTCTGGGCTCTTTGCGGACTTGAGTCCCATTTCCTCGCGACTGCTTTTCACTCAGGTTTTTAGGGTCATGGACAGTTCACCGTAATTTTCATGACTTTGTTTTTAGCCAGTTATCATCCTGGCCATTGAGTCAGCTCCTGTTCCCCATTGAAACAGCCAAGTCCCCGGACAGCGGGAGACCACGTTTCAAAGAGTGCAGTGACCAGGTCACAGACACACACACACACACACACACTCCACCCCACCCCAGGCCTGGCTGTTCTCATCTGCATCATCAGCATCAGACAGTCGTCTCAGAGGCAGCTTGAGGCTTTTAAAGCCTCTAATGCAGGGGTATCCAAGCTTTTGTCTTCTTGGGCCACACCACAATGGAAGAAAAAGAATTGTCTTGGGACATACAGAAAATACACTAACACTAATGACAGCTAATGAGCTAGGAAAAAAAGTTGCAAAAATATCTCATAATGTTTTAAGAAAGTTTATAAATTTGTGTTGGGCTGCATTCAGAGTCATACTGGCCACATGCAGCCTACAGGCCGAGGTTGGACCAGCTTGCTCTAATGGAAGAAACCGGGAGTTACAAAGCTGGCCAGAAAAAGGATGAAGGAGGTCTTCCCGCCCCTCCCCGGGGACCTGCTATTGTCACACAGGCCAGTGGTCATGGCAGCTGCTTTCTTCTGCCAAGACAGGGGTTCTAATGGGATTGCCTCTTCTATAATTCATGTGCGGTGAGCTCATGAGGGTGACTCAATTTGGATATGCATTCCTCCTCAGGTCTGCCTCTCTTAAGGGGTGGTGGTTAGTCATTTGTATTTTATTGACATCAACCATTTAGCATTCTGAGAGCTCATGTCCTGTCAGAAAAGCATACCGGTATGTACAGTTTTTAACCCAAAATTTAAACCTTCACCACAGCCTCTGTGGGTCCCAATTCAATATTGACTAGAACTGTCCACATAAAATGAGTGCCATGCTAAATGCTGGCCACACACCCATGTGGTGGGTACTGATATTATCACTGTATTTGACCACAAAGGTATTTGACTAGAAAAGAAGTAGAGTACAGCAGTGGAGAACTCAGACCTGGGAGACAGCCTGCCTGCTTGGGATCCTGACCCAATCCCATCCAAGCTGTGTGACCTTGGGCAAGTGATTGCATTTCTCTGTGTCTTAGATTTCTTATGAGTAAAAGCGTGCTTCCTTCATAGGGCTTTTGTCAGGAGGGCTTTTGAAACACCTGAGGCAGTGCCTCACTCGTGGTACGTGAATGTAAGTGTTAGCTAGTGTTTTTATTCTGTCACCAAATAGTTACTGAATGCCTTTCGTGAGCCAGGCACCAGGATCAGCAGCATACAGGTGAGGCCATGCTCAGACGGGAAGCAGGGAGTGAAAAGGCTCTGCCAAGGAGAGAAAGCTGCTGCAAGGAGCCCAGTATGGCTGGACCGAGCAGCAATGGGACTGAAGGGGGTGGGGGGGGACAGAGCCAGGTCTTGTAGACCTTTGAAGGTGTAAGTCGCTCTGGAGAAATGAAGTGATTTGCCTGATGTCACACAGCAGCTGGGCAGTCTGCCTGATTCTGGGGCCTGAGCTCACAGCCAGGCTAGAGTCCTCTGCAGGAGAGGACAATGTAGCTGGGCCTGGCAGCTGCACGTTCGATATGTCCATTTTAACTCGGATGTCAAGTCCAAGGCGAGCCCAGCAGGCACTGATGTCGTAGCTAAGTGTAATTAATTCCTGGCTGACCCGGTCAGCCACATAGCCGCTCTGTGAGCCAGGTGAGGCTAAGCAGCCTGGGCTAATGCGAACCGAGAGAGTGTCTCCTGACATGTTGTCTCCGACTCATCCAGGTGTAACCCCAGAATCGTCAAGGTCAGGCTTTCTGTGACTTCCACTTCCAAATGGCCCAGGTCCCTGGGGAGAGATCAGTTAGCGATTTGCCAGCATGTCCTATTGCATGTTTAATGTTCCTGTGAAAATGCCCTTGAGATTTCTCTCTCTCCCTCTCTGTCTCTGAATAGAGCCTCGAAGAGAAATTAAGAGACTCGGGTTCTGAGCTGCTGCTAGACATTTTACGGAAGGTAAGCATCATGGAATCACTGAGGTATGCCACCAGCCTCCTGACCCGCCCGTGAGGACACTACAGAAGTGCGGTGGCCGCGCTTATATCCTTTGAAAAGAAAGACACTGCATTTGGTTGGTAGCACCTCAGAGAGCGCTGGCTCTTTTGTTTTCTTAGATAAAGGTGTCAGAATATACAGAACTCTGCTTGCGAGGAGGGAATCTGGGGGATATTTTTTAAACTGTCTACCAAGAACGCAGAAATGACAGCAGTGGAATCATCTAGCATCTGCTAGCTGTTCAAGACTTTCTTTCTTACATTTAAGGACAAAATAAGGAGGCGAGTCTTGCCCATTTGTGTCTCTTTTCTAGACATGGATGGGTCCCTGCTTGTTGGAGGTGGGTGTTGGATTCTAAGGGACATGTGGGTAGGGTATATGTGGAACCATCACTCTGCTTGCCCTGGCCCCACCCTGTGGATCAAGTGCAGATCACACTGCATCCTGGCTCTGAATCTTCTGAAGGGTCATGAACCCTTCTCAAAACCAAAACTATGGACTCTCCCCCAGAAAAACAGTGCACCAGAAGGATACATGTTACATACAGTTCAGAGGAGTCACAGACCCTCCTCCAACCATCAAGCCCACCTATGGAGCCCAGGCTAAGAGTTCCTGTATGGAGGGCAAACCAGGAGTATCCATCTGATCAGCACGTGGAGAAGGGAGAGCCTACGGCTAGGGAGAACTTCCAGGGAATCCAGTATTCATGACTGTGAACTCCGAGATGTGCAAGGTCATTGTCTTGCAGCCTGCTCTGAGTCTCACCCCACATAGCACCAACCAACTAGAAAGCCCTTGAAGGGTTGTGTGGGTATTTTGTTACCTTGAGTAAAATCGAGTCCCTCCAGCCAACAGGCCACACGTGACCCAGCCCCCACTCTCACCGATCTATCACCCTGCCCTTCTTCCCGAAATGCCAGGCTGCGGCCACCTTGTAGGCTACACATGCTGTCCCCTCTGCCTGGATCTTTGCTTCTCTAGGTTTCCATCTAAGTATTGCCCCTGAAAGCCCTTTTCCCCTTCACATCCTAGGCAGAGCCCCCTGCCTTCCTCTGTCCCCATCATGGCCTGGCTCCCACGCATTTCCTTGGCCTGGGATGTGACTCCAGGGGAACAGGTGCCAAATCTGCCTTGTGCCCACCGTCTGAGCTCTTGCCGCTTCCATAGAGCCAAGCAGTCCCACACTTGTCCTCACTGCACACGCTGGTTCACACCAGCTGCGCTGGGAAGTAGTGTGCCTTAGTGCATTCCAGCTGCTGTAACAGAACACTATACACCGATGGCTTATAAACCGGGAAAATGGATGTCCCACAGTTCTGGAGGCCGGGAAGACCAGGGTGCCAGTAGATTCGGTGTCTGATGAGGGCTGTCCTCTCACTGTGTCCTCACATGATGGAAGGAGTGAGGTAGCTCTGTGGGGGTCTCTTAGAAGGGGGCTAATCCCATTCATGTCGGCTCTACCCTCATGACCTAATCTCCTCTCAAAGGCTCCACCGCCTAATAACATTGCATTGGGGGTGAGACAACATGAATTGTGAGAGGCAGAAGGGGGCACAGATATTCCATCTATAGCAGTTTTAGCTTGAGTCCATACACCTCATGTTCCAGAATGGGCGGTAGAAACACTGCTACGGTGTTACTGAAGTGGAGATTTTTTTTTTTTAAGAAAGAGCTTATTCTTAAGACTCTTCCAGATGCATGAGGGTCCTCTGGGGCAAAATCCTTGTGTATGTACATGTCTTTGCTGAGGAATAAGGTAACTGGGGTTTGTTAGAGTTCATGGGAGACCGAAGGCTGGGTTTCTCCAACAACCCCCATGTCCTTTGTCACAGACCGTGAAACATCCTCTGTGCGTGAAGCACCCGCCGTCAGTGAAGTACGCCCGGAGCTTTCTCTCGGAGCTCATCAGAAAGGTCGGTAGCCAGCCCTGTCCTCCCAGTAGCCAAGTAGCATCTGGGGCTTTGCTGGCTCTGCAGAGGTGGGCCCTCTGCCTTACTTTGCCTGTTGGAGCTCAGATCCATCCCATGCCCTTTGCCTGCTCTGCAAACTCCCATGAGTCCTGGGGCTTCCTGGGCAAGTGGCTCCCAGCTGGGTTCAACCAATAAGAGGTGGTAGAGGGCAGGAGGAAGGGAGAGGCCAGGGTATTGCTCCCTCCTCCAAGGGGTCCTTGGCAGCAGCTGCATCTCCTCTGTGCCCCCCCCCCCCCAATACATGTTCCCATTCCTCCCAGGCAGCTCCGAACACCGAAACCCCACCTTCTCTGTCCGGCTAGCCCTAAGGGTTTTGACAGTTCCCCACTGTTGCCAACCTCTGGATTGCCCCCCAGTCCCCATTGGAGGTTTTAGGTTTGCAGTGCCTTTATAACTCGTTCCTCTGACTGTCTTCTCCCCTGTGAACTACCTGCAGTGGTTCTTTTCCTGACAGGATGGATTATAAGGATGAGCCCGAACTTGCTAGGTGTCACATTAGACTGGACTTCAGAGAGGCGATCACTCATGGGTGGGCAGCAGACCCAGCTGGGCAGCCTCTGAGCATCAGGGCCTCCAACTTCTCCATTGGCTCCCTCCCCGGTTCTCACCAGCAGTTTCCCTGGCACTACCAGGACAGGTGTGGCCACCTGCCACTCCCCACCCCACCCCACCGAGTGAGGCGGCACACCGGGGTACTGATGCAGCCACGCCCGTGATGTGGAGTGCCTCACCTGGGCCCACTTAAAAGCACCGTCTGTGCTCCCCATCAGGACATCGTGCTAGAAGGGCAACGCTCTCAGTCCCGTCCCGTGGCAGCTCTCCAGTCCCATTTGTGCTGCGCAAGACTACACCTCCCGGAGAAGCCCCAGGTCCCTGCACCAAGTGAATTTTTTATATGCCCGGTGGCCTATATTTAGTGCATCCCAAGCCACCCCTCCAGCTTGGGTGAAAATCCTCCAGCCATTGTTAGAAGTCAGGGTACCCCGGACCTGTGTTTGCTTCATGTGGGTCACTTACTGCTCTCGCTGAAGCTCACTCCATCGCCCGCAGCACGAAGCTGTCCCCGCAGAGCCTCTGGACGAGCTGTACCAGGCGTTGGCCGATGTCCTGACTGCTGAGGAGGCCCCCCGGTGCCATCGGAGCTACCTGCTGGTAGGAGATGATTGCCCTTCTCCCCACACAGGCCAGGCAGCCGCCTCTGCACACAGTTACAGCACAGGCTCCCCTCAGCCTCCTGTGGGTTCCGATCCAGACTCATCAGCTCTGCGGGCTCAGATGGGGTCAGTTAACCGCCCTGAGCCTCGGTTTCCTAATCTGCAAACCAAGCACTTCAGCACATAACGGTACCTATCCTGCAGGCTGTCCAAGGAAAGGCTCAGTAATTGCACACGAAGAGACCTGGCGTTCAGTCCCCAAGAAGTTCTAGCTGAGTGGATGTCACAGAACAGCCGTCACTTCCCACCCTCCCCAGCCTGGACCAACACCTGGGCCTTCTGACGCGTCTCCCAGCTTCTTGTCACACAAAAATCCATTCTACACACAACAGCCAGAAGGACCCTGATGTTTGTTTATTTGTCTCTAACCTTTCTCTCTGTTGAGCAGCCATGGTGGTTTGGCCTGCGCTGCTTTTCTGCAGGCTGGCTTTTGGGGTTGCACATAGATGGTGCTATATCCACCCTCTTTCCTGAAAATTGGTGTCTGGATTCAGAGGCCCCTCAGGTTCCTGCCTGTTTGATTCCTTTGGCAAGAGCACAACACAGGGTTCCAGGAGGCAGACCATACCTGTTTTTCACCCTCCTCACAATAGTGGTTATGGGTGTCCAAAGCTCACTCATTAATCCATTGGAGGACTTAAAAGGGTGATTTTCTGATTCTGTCATTGTGTTTCCATTCATTAAGAAATTTGTGGAAAGCCAAGATGGCTCAGCAGGTTAAGTGCTCACTTTGCAGCCCCAGGGATCGAAGATCAAATCCCAGCCCCGGCCTATGTGGACCCATGTACTGAATTGAGGTGTGTTTCCCATGCAGGGGGCCCCCAGTTAGGTTCTCGCCCCCCCAGTTCAGCCTCTGGCTCGAAGGGCCATGCCTCCCATGCGGGAGGCCCCCAGCCCAGCTCCCGCCCTGTGGGGCCCCCACCCACCTGTGTGAAATGAAACCATGTGGAAAAGTAATGACTTACAACTATGGAGACTGCTCTGGGCTTCTCTCTGTCTCTGTCAAAAACAGTAAAATAAATCTTTAAAAACATTTGTAAGGAGATCCTCCCTTCATCACTACTTGGGTGCCCACTGGTGCCACTCCTAGAGGGAAGGCAGGGTGCAGCCTTGGGCTTTCCTTTTCTCCACAGTAAATTGGTTTCTTATCATCCCTAGAAAGGGTACATTTCATTACAAATTGTGTCCTTACTGAAGCTCAGAGTGTGCTATTTTCTCTTCTCGAGCTTCTCAAATATGTTTCTCCATTTTCTCTGACATAAAGCATTGCTGTGGAAAAGCCTGGTGATAATCTAATTTTCTCTCCCATTTATGCCCCTCGCCCTTTTCTCTTAGGTGGCAAAAGCAATTTTTTTCTTTGAAGTCCAGTGATTTTACTAGACTATGTCTCGATTATTCTGGGTCAGTGATCTTAGGTATTGTGTGTACTCCCTGAATATTTATTTCAAATCTTTTGGCTTTTTCAGGAATGCTTTCTTGAATTATAATTTTTAGTATTGGCTCTTGGCTTTTGTTTTCATCACAAAGTACCTAAAAATGGGGGCGGATAGGAGAGTTAAACAAAAGAAATTTATCACCTCATGGCTCTGGCGTCTGTAAGTCCAGAATCAGAGTGGTCACTCAGTTGGTTCCTTCTGAGGGCTGCGTGGGACGACTGTTTCGGGCCTCTCTCCTGAGGTAGCAGACAGCTGTCTTCTCCCTGGTCCTCTTCATGTGTCTTCCCTCAGCCATGTCTGTGTCCTCATTTTCTTTTCATAAGAGGACACAGTCCTGTCGGATTAGGGTTCACCCTAGTGCCCTCATTTTAACTTGATTCCCTCTGTGAAGACCCCTCTCCCCAAACATTAATAAAATCACATTCCACAGTGCTGGGGATTGGGGCTTAGCATATGAACGGGGGGAACACAGCCCATAGCAATCTCGTTTTTCATTTCTTGTTGATTTTTAACCCTTTTAGTGCAATGGGCTGATATATCGGCTTTTGCATCTCGGGCGAAAAGTTCGGTGGGCCGATATATCAGCTCCTGCATAGACCATTAAGTTACCCTTCGCGTTTCTCACTAGTACCACTGGCAGAAGGTAGCACTGAGAGAGTTAAAAATCACTCCTTTCACCTCCTATTTCTCTTGAGTTTACTTTTTGTTTTGTTTTCATTCTTGTGTACCTTCAAGTCGTCTTTATGTGTGAAGTGATGTTCTTTCTGGTGTTTCTAGTTGCCATTCAGCCCTTGCCCCGAGGACCTCATCCCCCTGAAGACGCCGGTAGGCAAGTTCCCTCCACTGAGTTACTGCCCAGCGGGTTCTTCTGTCCTTGGGTCCACCATGCACCCCGCTGCTTCGCTCTTCTGTCTCCATGGACAAGTTGAGCACAGGAGTTGTGTCTGATAGTGGTTTGCATTCACCTGTTGGTGGTTGGCCCTCACTCAATGATGTATTCAGGTTCACAGAAATACCTTGTCGCCCAGTTTTGTTGTACATGTTGTCCGTATCTCGCTGCTCTGTCTGTCCTTATGTGAGGATTCAGGAATATTTCAAATGACACTGCAGCTGTCTTCCCCAAGCTCCCTGGAGGGATTCCCCCAGATTTTTTTTTTTAAGATTTATTTTATTGTTTTTGACAGAGACAGAGAGAAAAGGGGGAGGCCCAGAGCAGTCTCCATAGTTGTACATCATCAGTTTTTGACATGGTTTCATTCCACACGGGTGGGGGCCGCGCAGGGTGAGACTGGGCTGGGGGCTCCTGCATGGGAGGCACACCCCCTTGAGCTGAGGGCCAAACTGGGGGGGCAAGAACTGAACTGGGGGCCTCCCACATGGGAAGCACACCCCAGTTCAGCATATGGGTCTTCACAGCCGGGCCTGGAATTCGATCCTCAGTCCCAGGGGCTACAAAGCAAGTGCTTATTAACCCTCTAAGCCATCCGGCTTCCCCAGATCTCCCAGATTTAAGAGGTAAATCAGATCCTGTCACTTGCCTGCTCAGCACCCAGCAGTGGCCTCCCTGTGTACTGAGACTCTAATCATAATTCCTGCCACAGCCCTGCCTGCCCTGTCCCATCCTTTCTCTTACCTAGTTTCTCCTGCTCACCCTGTGCTCTAGCCCCCACCTCCTTTCTCTTCCTTGAACTCACCAACCACAGTGCTGCCTCAGGGCCTTTGCACTTCTCTGCCGGAATACTCTGCCTCACTTCTCCTTTTTACCCAGATCTCAGGTCACGTCACGTCACTTCCTCAGAGACACTGTCCCTACCAATCTATCTGAAATAGCCCCCCACTCCCAATCTTTTATTGTGTGGTCCTTTCTAATTTTTTTTGTGGCACTAGATAGCTGTGTAAAATTATATCTTTTTTTTTTTTTTTTTTTTTTTTTTATAGTTTTTATCCACTACTGACATGTAAGTTCCATAAGAACAGGGAGTGAGTCCATCTGGTCACAGCTGAATCCCTAGCACCCACCATGGATGCACAGAAAAAAATGTGGGTGAATGAACATTCAAATGAATGAACAAATGAATGCTCACAAACTTCAGAGGCCTGAACCCCTCACCCCCACCCCCACCCCATGAGTTTTGTGAGCTCAGAGACAGCCAGGAAACTGCCCCTGGGGGGTTGCATGTTGGGGGTTCCACTCAGCAGCCCCAGGTTGGAGAACATGTTTCAGGAACCGTGTTCCACGGAGCACGTACCAGCAAGCCAAGTGTGGCGTCTCCCATCTGCTGTGGGAGCAACAGAAACTCCAAAGGCCAGAGAATTCCCCAGCCCCAAATGTGGACTCAGGAAGGTCCCACACTGAGATTTTTCACAGACAGCTCACGATACCAGAGCACTGTGACCTTCGTTGTTGTGATTCGTAAGTAGAGAGTCCCAGAAAGCTGCAAGAATAGTACAGAGAGGTCTCGTGTGCCGCTTCCCCGGCTTCCCCTATGGAAACACCTGACACTCGTTCAGCATCACAGCCCGGACACCGACATGGGCACAGTGCGCGTGTAATTCCGCATCGTTTATCACACACGGGGCTCTGCGCAGCCACCCCTGCAGTCAAGACAGAACTGTTCCCTCACCCATCCACTGTCCCCACATTCCTACCCCCAGCAACCACTGATCTGTTCTCCATCTCCACCATTCTGTCATTTTTGAGAACATTGGATAAATGGAATCACACAGTGGTGACCTTCTGATGGGCTTTTTACACTCAACATAATACTCTTGCCATCCATCCAGGTTGGTGCATGCGTCAATAGTTTGTTCCTTTTCGTTGCTGTGTAGTATTCCATGACATGGACTTACCAGCCTGTTTAACCATCTACCTGTTGTGATTTCTTAGTTTCTTTTTAACACCAGCTCCTTGTCTCCTGATGGCTGGGTTGATTGATTCTTCCTCCCTATCTGCATGCAGCCTTCCGGGGACTCGGTCACACTCTGTGAGAGCACAGCCATCATCTCCCACGGCACCACCGGCCTGGTCACGTGGAACGCCGCGCTCTACCTTGCAGAATGGGCCATAGAGAACCCGGTGGCCTTCTCTCACAGGTGACTATGGGGCACAGGGCAGGGCCCCGGGTGGGTTGGCCCCTGGCACGGTTTCAGACACCCATCTCCTCCTCCTACCAGGACTGTCTTAGAACTTGGCAGTGGAGCCGGCCTCACGGGCCTGGCCATTTGCAAGATGTGCTGTCCTAGAGCGTATATCTTCAGCGACTGTCACAGTCGTGTCCTCGACCAGCTCCGAGGGAACATCCTTCTCAACAGCCTCTCGTTGGAGCCAGACTCCCCCACCCCTGTGCAGCACCCAGGACATGACACCTGCAACTCCGTGAGCCCCAGGGTGACAGTGGCCCAGCTGGACTGGGACACTGTGACGGCCCCTCAGCTCACTGCCTTCCAGCCAGACGTGGTCATTGCAGCAGGTAGCACCTAGCCTGGGCCACTGGAGTAAGCAGCCTCCCTGCGGCTCCACCCAGCTCAGCTCAGGGAAGGGGACAGTGGGCACCACGGGGGGAGGGGGGGTGCCCATGAGACTTCTGGAAGGTCGTGTGGGCCTCCAGGGTGGACCTCTCAGGTGCCCTAAGGCCACAGTGTTCCTGTTGGAGAAAATGGTCAAACATCTTCCCGTTGGAAAGGTTCCATGAGATAAATGGCCCTGGCTCTTCCCAGCAAGGTCTGGAATAACCAGAACAGGCCCCGGTCATGAAGCTCGTCTGACCGATGAGCCAGGCTGCGTCCAGGAAGAGAGACTTCTATGTCCGTCTCCAGGCTTGGGGGGACAGGGGCAGGGGGGTCCTTGGTTGCCGGGTGGAACCTAAATGACGTGGCTAGAGCAGCACCGTCTTCAGACTTGGGGGCAGGGGTGGAAATGGCCCTGGTGGCTTTGTCTTCAGGGCCACGGCGAGCAGCACGATTTCCCAGGACCATGGCTGACACCTGTGTGTGCCAGGGGCACCCACGTGCTTCGGGTCCAACCGTAGGGTATCCAGCAGCAGAGCAGCTCCGAGCACCCCAACTTGTATCAGCTGGCTCCCCCCGCCCTGTACCGATACCGCATGCCTGCGTGGCTCAGGGGAGGGCTCTGGCGTGTCTGTCCTAGGCGCACCCTCCAGTGTCTCAGAGACGAGCCCCCCGTGGAGAGGACCACCCACTACTAGTGCAAGGCCGGGGTCCTTGAGAAAAGAGGTGTTCGCCTCGGCCACCACCAGGCCCCTTGTCTGCCGTGCCTACCCAGTCCCGCCTGGTGATCGTGCGGTGCCTCTGGTCCTGGGCCACAGCCTTGAGGCCCCAGGCCCACCACGGCCCCCACGCCCCAAGGCAGCAGGGCTGTCAGCTGGGAGAGCGCGCTTGTCCCCACACACCTCAGAGAACAAGGTGGCACGCCCCTGGAAACGACGCCTGAGGCAGAGTCGGGTTCGCTTTATTAAGCATCTTCTAAATAGGCCACCAGCAAAAAGCCGATTTCTTTTAACAGAATAGCTGTGACATTGTCTTTCAGCAGCTCTTCTTCCTTTCCTGAAGGTTTCCTTCTTTCTCCCCCATAATTTTCTTCCCAGCCAATACGACTGCTGCTTTCCAGGCCCTCGCCCTGCTGCCAAGCTTGGCACAACCCGGAGGCCTCTCTTTGGGGGTCCCAAATCCTAGAGGGAGTGCCCATCAGTAACCTGGGGTTTTCCATCGCAGATGTGCTGTATTGCCCAGACACTGTCCTCTCCCTGGCCGGGGTCCTGCGGAGGCTGTCCTCTTGCCGGGAGGACCCACCGGCTCCTGACGCCTACGTTGCCTTCACCGTCCGCAACCCAGAGACATGCCAGCTGTTCACTACCGAGATGGGTGAGCCCCAGGCCTTGGGACAGGGGCCACCTTTGAGAGGCCACCCAGACCTCTCAAGGCCACTATGCTAGCCCCACAGGGGACTCCAGTGAGGCAGAAATCAGGAGAGTAAAAGAACGGGGCCTGAAGACAAACCAGGAAGCCCCAGACCACTCGACGTGCTGGGCTGACAACCCCCACCCCGGAGGTCAGCACGGGAGGCGGAACTGGGGAGTGGGTTCTGCGGCAGCTCGCACCATGATCCAGAGGTCTGAGACCAGCAGCCCTACTGGGTGTTTACAGCAGACTAAAGAGCCTTTGGGCCTCAGTTTCCTTGTCTGTAAAGTGAAAGGGACAGTAGATGCCAGTAGGCGAGGTCCTGGCCACACCACGGTCGGGCACGCGCTCCGGAGGTGCACAGAGGAAGCACCGCCCACGGAGGTAGGACAGGACCTGGTGTGCAGGGAACACTCGGGGAAACGGCAGCTGTTATTACTGGATTAAGCACCCAGTAAATGGAAGAGCATGGGGTGACTTTAGAGAATGGGGAGGGGTCTGCTATTTACGACCCTGAATTGGCACTGCCCTGGGCCAGGCACTGTCCTCAGACCCTATAGGGGCTGGGAGGGTTGTGCACGGGGGCTAAGTGACTGCCCAAGCTCCAAGGACGAGCCAGGCAGCCAGCTCCTGCTCTCCCCCAGCCCCATGACCCCCGACCTGCAAACCCTACCACGTGACAGGCCTGACCAGGGCTTCCGACGTGCAGCCTGGCAGCAGTGCAAGACCTGGTTTGCCCACCCCCCAGCCCCACCCCTCGGCACCTTGTGTGGTCTGGGGCCTCCTGGTTTGTCTTCAGCACACCCACCCCACCCCACCCCCGCCGTTTTACTTTCCTGATTTCTGCTCAAAGCCTTGCCTGCAGCAGCCTCTGCTAACAAACACCAATAGAGACACAGCAAACGCCCACTCGTGTGCCCATAGATACTTAAGTGCAAACATAATCTGTAATACATATTTCCAGTGAAGAAAGCAAAGTGCCAAGCAGCATATACAGTGTAAGCCCATTCTTATTTTTAAAAATAATCATCTTCATGTCGATATTCATATGGGGAAAAATCTGGAAGAATATATGCCAGTTAACAGTTGTTATACATGGATGGTAGGATTGTGGACACTTCTACATGTCTCATTCTTCATTTTCATACTGATTTTTCATTCCTAAAATTTATGACACCATGATCCTCGCCAATAGCTCTTCAGACGTGCTTGTGAGCAAGACGGAGCCCTTCTGGGTGCATGTCCAGCCTTTGTGGGGAGGCACCCAGCTAAGTGGTCAGGCTGAGCAGGTTCACATCCTGGCTCCTCCCGAGCTGGTGACGGTGCAGGACAGGGGCCGAGAGCAAAGGGAGCCCAGACAGGCAAGTGGCAGAGCGATTTAAATCCTCCATTTCTCGTCCAGCCCTGGAGGCTGATTCCAGGTGTCTAGATGGGGCCTGGAAATCTGTTGTGTATACCCCTGTCCCCCCAGTGCTTATCCTGCAGCCCAATACTGATAGGGGTGGTGCCCTGTCCCCAAATGCCACCATCCCGAGATATGCCCACTCTGTTTGCAGGCCAGGCTGGGATCACATGGGAGGTGGTGCCTCGTCATGAGCAGAAACTGTTCCCCTATGAAGAGCACGCGGAGACGGCAATTCTGAAGCTAACGCTGTAGGTTTACAATGTTTCTGAAGATGGCCGTAAAAATTAAATCACTGTCCTGGAAAGTAGTTGTTCATGGGAAAGCTGATAAAGCTTTCACGGGAGGGGATGCCAGGGTAGCTCAGCGGCTGAGCGCTTGCCCCACAGTCCCAAAGTCTAGGGTTCAATTCCTGGCCCCAGCCATGCAACCCCATATGCTGAACTGTGGTGCAACTGGTAACCAGCAGGATGGTTCAACAGTGAAGGTTCTCACCTCCCATGCAGGTGAGGCCCCCAGCTCAGTTCCGCCCCGTGTGGCCCACATCCACCTGTGCAGAATGAAACCATGTCACAACTAATGATGTGCAACGATGGAGACTGCCCTGGGCCCTCCCCTCTTCTCTCTCACCTTCTCTATAACAAAATAAATCTTGAAGAAAAAGCTTTCACTAGACTTGAACGTTTGAAGCATGTTAAATTCCAAGTCAGGAACCACAAACTGTGTTCTAATAAAATAAACTGTCCCAGTGTGTGGGTGCCCCTTTCTGTCAAATCACCATAAATCAGAAACAAAATTTTTGGCTATTTAGCATTTCATTTGTGCAAGTAAGAACATAAATATCAAGTGTTTCCCCCCATCCTGGGCACATCCCACGGGTCAGGAAGCCACGCCCATGTACACACAACAGTCTCTGCTCCTACCATGCGGTGGGCTGGAGTCAAAATAGGGACCAGACAGGGAAGGCTGGGAAAGGCAGATACCAGGACACAAAAACAAGGATGAAGAGATGTTGAAGAAGCCCAGGCAAATAACCAAAAAGCAGTAAACTGGGGGAAAGAAAAGACTCAAAGAAGAGGAGAGGAAAAGAGAAGTGATTCAGGGCCTGCAAAGAAACTAGGCTGAACCAGTTTCCTGGGCCACACACAGGAACGTCATTCCCAGGTGACACCTGCTGCTGTCCTTCCAGCTGCTGTCCACCAGGGGGCGCTGCTCTGAAGCTCTGCCCAGGGAGGGACTGGGCAGCAGCTGGGGGAGGCTGGAGGAGGAAAAGGCTTTGGAGGGGTCAGGGGAGGAGGGGTTCTCCTTGGCCTGAGGGTCTCCCTCGTCCCAGCATCCAGCACCAGGACACCCTCAGGGGGTTCAGTCTTTGGCCCGAGGGGTCATGTGTCCACAAGCAAAGGGAGAACTGTCTGCTTCCAGCTTTCGTTCCAACGAAGCTGCTTGGACTCCTGGAGGTTCTTCCGGAACTGGTTCAGTTTGCTTGCAGAATCAGGGAACTTTGAGAAAAGCATCTAGAAGAAAAACCACCAGAACGTCCATCATTATAGCTGCCCATCCCACTCCTTCCCAACAGCCTGGACTCCAGCCCCATAAACACCAGCTGCCCAGCCAGAACCCTCCCTCAGTTGCCACACCAGCACCACTGTGTCCTGGATGGTCCAGCATCCACACACCCTGCTGAACCAGCCTCAAACAGCCCTGACCCCCAACTCCCCGTCCCAGCGAGGCCCCCCCTCATGGGGCGGGAAGCCCTAGAGCTCTCCAGCTGTAGCGGTCACCACCCATGCATGCCTGCAGTGCCCCCAGCCACGCCTGCCATGGCCCCCAGCCTCTGCCAGGCTGTTCCTTCCCCCAGGAGCACCCACCTCTCGGCCTCTGCCCAGCACCGTCCAGCCCACGTGCTGGGAACCAGGCGATTGTGTTCTTTCCAGTTTTGCCAAACTATAGCACGTATCTGCAAGCTGCAGCCCTCCCATCTTCCTAAATAAAGTGTTATTGGGACGCAGCCACACCTCTTCACTCATAGATTTTCCTACCTGGGTCTTTCCAAAAAGTGTGCTGCCCTTGGTCTCGACTGTCAAAAATGATGATGGGTTACTTTTTCTAGTAAGAAATAAGTATCTGGGGAAGCTGGGATGGCTCAGCGGGTTAAGTGCTGGCTTTGCAGCCCCAGAGCCCAAGGATCAAATCCCGGCTCCGGCCCACGTGGACCCATATGCTGAACTGGGGTGTGCCCCCATTTCAGTTCTTGCTGGGGCCTATGCGGGGGGCTCCCAGCCCAGTTCCTGCCCTGCTCCCACCTGTGGAGTGAAACTACAGAAAACTAATGCGGTCAACTATGGAGACTGCTCTGGGCCCTCCCCCTTCTCTCTCTCTCTCTCTCTCTCTCTGTCTGTTTATCAAAAACATAATAAATCTTTAAAAAAAAACAAAGTATCCTTTGAAGACTCCTGCCCATCTTGCAAGGCTGGTCCAGGAAGCCCCCTTTACTCCTCACTTGCCCTCCTGAGATCCAGGGGCCCCTAAATGGCACACACAGTCCACCTGTGCGTCATCCATGTCGCCTAAGCTCCATAACCGCAGACGGCAGGCGCCCTAATTCCCCCCAGCCCCGAGGTGCCGCCTTGGGACCACTGCTCCGCCCACTGCTTCTCACCCAGACCCAGCACAGGCCCACTGGGCTGCAAGAGCAAGGAACCCCCTGCAAAGCCTGGCACAGGGGCAGACAGTCACCTGCAGCTGAGCCGCCAGTTCCTCTGAGTCGTCGAAGACCAGGCCATTCTCCTCATGTTTCACAAGCTCCTGTAAGCTGCAGAGAGAGTCGAGGGAGGCCTGAGAGCTGCCTGGAGAAACAGAACCCCCCGTGGTGCTCACGCCAACACCCCCACCCAAAGGCAATGCCCGGCGTCAGGAACAGCCAGTCTGGTTTCAGTAAGTCCACTGTTAAGAGTTGCTGTCTGAACAGAAGACAATGTGGAAAGAGACACATCAAAAATCCAAACCAACTCGGGACAGAAGGACAGGCCTAAGATTTGGACCTTTTCTGCTATCTGCTCTTTTCAGTGAGAATGCGTTACTGAGCTCTGCGGTTCTTTTCTTACACGTACGGCAGAAAACAAGGCTAACATACAACCCCACTGGAGGGAGGCTCAGCACATTAAGGGTGACTTTTCTGGGTAACCAGGGGGCTGATCCAACGTGCAGAGCTCAGCTCACATGAGGGTCCAGTGTCCTGGTCCAGTGTCCAGTGTCCCATTCAGAGGCTCGTGAGCCTGTGGGCGGGGCAACTGCTTCTAGAACCTGTGCTAACACTGCCCTTTCCAAATGCCTATCTTCACCAGGAGTAGCCAAGACAGAATTACCCTCACCTAACTGATCTGAGTCCAAGTAAATGAGCTCAGACAGGGACAGAGAGAGAAAGAGAGAACTCATGGAAATTGTGTGGGCAACTGCAGCCCCCATTCTATCCTTGGAGCACAAGCCCCGAGTGGAGATTTTAGGACACATATTTTCCATTCAGCATGAGCTCCTGCAGTGGGACTCAGCCCACCCACAGGACCACAGGGCTCCTGCTCCCCAGGGCCACCTGGCTGAGCTGCACAAGGCGGCGCTTTGTGGGGCTCGGTCTGACCACACTGGTTCCCCCCAGATGCTAACTCCAGGAAGATTCCGTTTCCGCTCCTACCACCGGAAGTTCACGGCGCACACGGGCAGGCAGCACCCAAACATGTCCACCACCTTCATGGGCAGGTCCAGGCCGCTGGAGGACTTGTGCAGGCTGACGCCCAGGTCTGCTGACCCTGCAGGGCAAAGGGGCTGTCAGCGCACTGGCTGCGCGCCCAGTGACCACAGCCCACGAGGACTGCGGATCGATGCCTCTCATGAGGAGTACACGGCAGAAAAGCTCCCAACCCCACATACAATTAGTTGGGAGTTGGCCAAGCAGCCAGGCGAGGGGTGGGAACACGGCGGGGCTTCCCAACTGCCACCCCTGGCCACGCAGCCCTGTCTGAAAACGACCTGCCTGTCATGAGCATATCTTTCTTTACTGTTAAATTTATTGGTGTGACACTGGTTGGTAAAAATTACACAGGTCCCAGGTGTACAATTCATTGTATATGAGTTGCATTATGTGTTCACCACCCAGATGTCACTAACATTTATTTAAACAGACTCCCTTTTTCTACTTAAGCACCATTTATTTTAAAAGAACCCATAGCAATTATGCTGAATGGGTTCAGAGTTTCTGCCTGGGGTGATGAGAATGTTTGGAAACAGACAGTGGTGATGGTTGCAACACTTTGTGAGTGTAATACATGCCACTGAGGTGTATGTACACTTACACACAGAAAAATGGTAAAAATGGCAAACTTCGTTATATATATATACATTTTTTTTTAATCACAATAATCCAAAAAAGAACCCATAAGCAAACTCCTCAAAAAACCAGCTATCGCTATAAACATGAAGCCAGGTAGACAACTTCACATCACTACACATGGCTGCCGCGCCTGCCCACCAGTGGCCCAGTGCCCGGGACTGCTCACTGCTTCCTGGGCACAGGGGGCCTGATAGACTTATCAGCACCAAGCCAATCTTCCCTCCCCGGGGTAACGCAGATGCGAAGAGGCAGAGGACTGGGCCTTCTCGCTAGGAGAATCAACGCTGCTTAAGACCTCAAGTCTGCACCCTCCTCCTGCCCTTGGAGAAAGGCCAGGGCCCCGGCCTAAGCCCAGGCCCAGCCCGCTGCCTGAATAGGAGAGCAGGACTGTTGTGGGGCTGAGGGGACATAACCCCTCCAGAAGCCACTGGCAAACCACTCCTGGCCCACCCAGCAGGAAGGAGCTGGCACACCGGGAAGTGGCCTCACCTCCTGGAGGTCAGCCAGGGGCTCTAGGGACAGGTTCCTGGCAGGCTGCCATCTCCCTGTCCCTGGAGCAGGTGGCCCCTGGGGCAGGGCCCAACCCAGCTGAGAGTGGATTGTACGGTAATCGCTAAAGGCTTGTAGAAACCAAGAACGTACAACAGAGGCTGGGGATGTATTTGCAAGCTGGCCCTTTTCAGAAAAACCCTGTCCCCCTGCCCCAGAGCAATGCACTGCCTTTCACACCTCAGCCTTCTTACCCAGAAGCAGGGGGTAGTCCTCAGCCTCCAGCCATGCGGTACAGACCTGGACGTGCTGGAAATGCTTCTGGCCAATGAGGCGGCTGTAGTACTCCTTCAGAGGCCCTTTGCCTTGTAGAGAAAATTCTAGTCACTGCACTGGGCCCATCCTGGGCCCATCCCAGGCCTGAGAAACCCTGCAAAGGTGTGAGCATGAGGCCCGCACTCGGCAGCTCCAATCTGGCTCCCATCTGGCCCCTTCCAGAAACGAGCCCCAGGGTGTACCCTGACCTCTGAGGCCATGGCTAACCTGCACCCAATAGCTGTGAACGTGGCCGGGATAAACTCTACCTGGGCATCAGAGTGCCACCTAGAGACAGCTTCTCGCACGAACTGCCCCTGTGCCCCGCCAGGCGCCCCAGGCAGCCCAGGAGTCCAGGGGCCAGCAGGAGGGGGCATGCCCAAGGTGGGGCAGCTGGCCTAGGGCCCTCCTCCTCCCACCACAGCCTTCTCATTCTCTCCCCGCTGGGTTACTCTGGAAGCAATTTTATGTCAGACAGTGGCCTCTTTTGTTTAAAAATGATAATAATGCCTGGAAACTTCTGCAGAAGTGGAAAGCTCAGTATCCCTGAAATTGTGTTGTCTGAGATTCAAATCTAGACTCTGTGGCCTGCTGTGAGGACCTTCTGAGTCTCAGTTTCCCCCTTTGCCAAGTAAGTATAAAAACCCCGATGTCAGAGAGCTGCCGTGAGGCTTAAAGAGACAGGTACATCACGTGCCCGACGTGGGAAGGCGCACATGGCAGGCAGGTGCTTCTGCCCCCTCCACTGCCCCCAAATGAAACACAGGAACATGGAGGGTCCCAGGCAGTACCTGTTATCACACAGACCAGGGAAGGAAGGCTTTCTCCATCCAGGACCAGCTGCTCAAACTCTGTGTTGCAGAAAATAAAACCATGACAACCAGGATCATCTAGGCAGGTGAGGGGCGTGGGGGGCAGTGCCCAGACACGAGGTCACTGTCCCAGAGGTGGCACTTCAGATCTAGGACCTGGTCACTCGGTAACCCAAATGGGGACACAAAGCCGCCACCTCCACCACCAGTGTGCTCACGCTGGCCCACCCAGCAGCCCCCGGGGCAGGAACACTCTGCAGAGGACGCCACACACGGCCGGGCGTGCACCTCGCAGGTCCACAGCCCCCAACAAGCCCAGCTCCTGGTCACAGCCACACACCTACTTTCTAATGCTGCCAGCAAGATGGAGAAGTCTTCATCCTCTACAAGAAAAGGGAACTGAGTATCACAGCTTATTTCTAGACGCCTCCCTGCCCAGCTCGATGCCCGCCCCTTTCTCTTTAGGACCTGAGGGATCCCCAAATACATGTGGGGTGCAGGCCTAGCAGGGATGACAACGCAGGCTCAGCCAGGTACGCTGTGAGCCCCAAGTGCCCGGGGGGGCCTGAGACCTGTCCAGCTCGTGCTGCTGACCAACAGGGCCGGCCGCCCACGAAGACATGTCACTGTTCCGCTCCCAGTGTCGCACTCCGTGAAGGCCGACCTCTCCGTGTCCGGGTCTGAGGGTTCTGAGCTGAAGGAGCAGAGACAGAGCCTTTGAGATGTCCCAGCACGGCCGTCTCCTGCCAGGGCAAGACCCAGAGGCTCCCAAAGGTCAAGGGTATGGCCATGTCAGAGCCACTGAGCCAACCCTGCTACCCACAGCGTGGGAGCAGACATGCGCCTTGCTTATCAGTATTTATTTGTTGCTAGGTCACAACAAGACCGACTCAGCCCCGTCCTTCACCAGCTTATTCTGATCGTTCCCTCACTTAAGATGAGGCTGCTGGGACATGCCCCCAGGTTGCTGAAAGTCAACGAATGGTGTGTGGAGAGCTGCTCAAAGGAGCTTGCCTTAGCCTTGTGAGACACCCCAGGGATCACACTGGTGCACAAACTCCGCCACAGGGTCAGGAACCCTCGGGCAGGAAGCTTCGGACACCCACCACCGAGCACAGGACAAACATTTCCTTAAATGACCAGAGACTAAATACTGCAGCCTTTGGGGGCCATATGATCTCTACTGCAAAACTTGGCTCCACTGTTGTAATGGGAAAGACGCCATGGAAAATACACGAATGAATAAATGTGCTGCGTTCCAATAAAACTTCACGTATGAATAGGCAGTGAGTCCACAGCCACCGTTAGCCAAGACCTGGATTAGTAGATTCCCAGGTCGGCCGCAGGGAGGCAGGGGGAGAGGCCAGGACAGCGGTGGGTACAGAGAAGGCAGCTGGAGATGGGAGACGGAAGACCCACCTGGCCCTGAAAGCAGAGTAGGTGCGGCCCAGCTTCATAAAGAGCCAGTGCTGCAGGTCCAAGGGCGTCTCCTTAAAGAAAGAGGCTGGCTTATCGTAGACAGTCACAGCTCTGCAATGAGATCAGTGGCAGGCTCTAGAAGGGGCAGAGAAAGGCCTAAACAATAAAAGACCCAGGAGAATCCAGAAAAAGAAGGGTGCTTGGGGGATCCAAGTCTCATACAAGGACAATAAGGAGCTCTGGGGTGAAAAGGGGGAAAAATAGTACAACAAATAAAACACTGCTTTATATTCATTTAAAAAAAAAAAAAAAGCTTTGAGCTGTTTGGGGAAGAACAGAGAAAAGTTCCAACATCAAAACTGCCTGGGGGGAAGCCGGGATGGCTCAGAGAGTTAAGTGCTCGCTTTGCAGCCCCGGGGACTGAGGATTGAATCCCAGCCTTGGCCCATGAGGACCCACATGCTGAACTGGGGTGTGCTTCCCATGTGGGAGGCCCCCACTTTGGTTCTCGCTGCTCCCCCCCTCAGTTCAGCCCCTGGCTCAAGGGTCATGCCTCCCATGCAGGAGGCCCCCAGCCCAGTTCCTGCCCTATGACGCCCCCTCCCACCTGTGTGGAACAAAACTATGTCAAAAACTGATGACACACAACTGTGGAGACTACTCTGGGCCCTCCCACTTCTCTCTGTCTCTGTCAAAAACAATAAAATAAATCTTAAAAACAAAAGAAACTGGGGGGAAGCCGGGATGGCTCAATGGGTTAAGTGCTCACTTTGTAGCCCCGGGGACCGAGGATTGAATCCCAGCCCCGGCCCCTGTGGAACCATATGCTGAGCTGGGGAGTGCCCCCAGTTCCGTTCTCAACGGGGTGAGTCCCTGGACCAGTCCCTGCCCTGTGCAGCCCCGTGCCCACCTGTGGAGTGAAACTATGTGGAAAAACCAATGATATGTGCAACTATGGAGACTGTTCCGGGCCCTCCCACTCCTCTCTGTCTCTGTATCTCTCTCTCTCTCTCTCTCTCTCTCTCTCTCTCTCTCTGTCAAAAACAATAAAAATAAACCTTTAAAAACAAAAAAAAAGAAACTGCCTGGCCTATCTGGCTGGCTGGGAAAAAAAGCCCAGCCTCCTCCTCCTCCCTCAGCTTCCCAGGAACCATCTCCCACCCCTGGGTATCTGCAGATGCCTCACCCACGTGCCCCAGCAGGCACTGTAGTGGGGACCAACCGTGCTGGGACCCCTGGCCTCCCCAGACCCCTACCTGATGCCCCAGTTCTCTGCCAGGTCTTCTCGCATCGCGTTGGTCACACACAGGTTCAGGTGGGACAGGCGGCCAAAGAGCTTCTCATACCTGAAAAGACAGATCACTGGTCAGGCAGGAGCCCAGGCCCGCGCCCAGCACCACAAGCACCAGATGACTGACACCTTCCAGCATGCAAGAGGCTGCCACACTGGGGTCTCGCAAATCGGGTCCCTAGCGAGGGCCTTCCCAGGGTCTGTACTGAATTCCACCTTCACTATGATTTCCTTCACACCTTTCTGTAAGTCATGTTGCTTTTCAGCTTACATACAATTATTTCCAAAGGAAACTACCATAAAAAGAAAGAAAATAAAGTCCCGTTACTAAATCTTCGGCACACTACGCTGTTCCCTACAAAGGCTGTAGGGCTGTGGTGTGTTCTCAAATGCATTACAAAGGGAGGTTAGCAAACATTAACAAGATGTTAATAAATCAGCTCAGAACTGAGACTTGTGCCGTGATAATGGGAAAGGAGTAATGAGTGGCCCCGGGTTATTTAACACTGTTGGCGCTTCACGGCCGGCTCCTCACTCAGGAGACAGAAGGCTCCAGAGTTGGACGGCCCTAGAACTGAGTTTTGGACCTGATACTTACTAGCTGGGTAGCAAGTAGCGTAATAGCTCCCAGCCTCGGTTTCCTGCCTTGTCAAAGGAGTGTAATCACAGGATATCTTCGATGGGGCAGGGGGTGGGGGTGGGGGTTACAAACGGAAGGAGATAAAGGGCTTAGAGCCTGGCATGCAGCAAGCACTCAGTGATTGCTGCTGCTGCTGCCAACCCTGTTACTGCCATCAAGGAATGACGCATCAGGGGAAAGGCCGCAGCTGCTGGGGGCTGGGGGCAGCGCGTCTCCACCAAGGCAGATGTTACGTACTTGGGCTCAGAACACAACCACCTCTTCCTGCTCCAAGTCCAACCTGCTCCCACAGGCCCTTCCCTCTCCCTGTCCCATAGCTACAGCAGACTGTGATCTGGTCTGGGTGCACCTGGGGCTCCAGCTCTCACCATGGAGAGCCTGTCCCAAGCCTGAGGCAACAGGGTGCTGGGGGGGTCTGAGGATGGCAAGTGAGCAGGAGCCAAGCAGAGGCTCACTGTCTCCCGAGTCTGACAAAGAGGAAATAAGAGCTAGGGGTGCCCCTAGAACCTAAGAAACACCTTTAGGAGGGAGTGTGGAGAGATGAGAGGGAGTCTGATGACACCCTTTTTGCGCCCGAAGGCAGCCATTTCTCTGGACGTTTTGGCTTCATGATCAACAAATGCCCTCCTTTGCTTAGGCCTGTTTCCATCACTTGTAACCAGCGTCAGCCCAGTTCCCTAGCCTGTCCCTTTCCCCACAGAGCACACAGGGACCTGGCTTCACTGAGTCTCCATACTGGCCCTTCTTCCTACCACAGTTTGGGGCAGGTGTCTGCACCCTCCCCCCAGACCCTCACCACTTGGCCAGCAGAACGAGGCAGTGGCTGGGGCCGTGCACCAAACCCATAATAGAGTAGCCGTAGTTGTGCCAGTCGATGACAAGCTTGCTCCCAGAGAGGCAGCCCACAAACCAGCAGACAGCAATGGCAGGCAGGCCCGGCGGGTTCTGGGAAAGACAGACACTTGAATGAAGAGAAGGAAAACAGACCTTCATCGACAATAAACGGATTGCAATGTACATTACTGATAAGCAGAAGACCCTCTTCCTCACCATAAAAGGTATAGAAAGTCATAAAAGAAACAAAACTGAGCAACCTGAAAAGTCCAAGATCATCAATAATCAAGGAGACAAAAAGCAAAACATGGAGGTGCATTTTTTACCTATCAGAATGGAAACTCTGGAACACCTAACAATAGCTACTGGTGGTACAGATGTGGGGAAAGAGGCATCCCCCTGGGTAGGGGATAAATTGGCCCAACCTTATTCTAAGACTATCCAGTAGCACACCACATTTTAAAGTGCCTAAGTACTGACCAAGTACTTCCGTCCCTATAAAGTTATCCTGAAGAAGCTGGACTCATCCAAAAAAAAAAGTATATATATGTATGTGTATGCGTGTATGTATTCACTGATGTTCTTTGCCACACTATTTGTAACAATTTTAAAAATTAGGAAGAATCTGACTGTCCATTAAAATTAGACTAAATAAATTAAATACCTGTACATTAGTGTACATTTAATATTGGGATACAATGCAACCAATTAAAAAGTGCTTCTATATGTTAAAAAGCAGTGAAGAAATGAGGATAAGAGCATAGGACTCCAGAACCAGACTGACTACTAGTTCAAATCCTGCCTCCAGCACTTCCTAGCTGTGTGACAATGGGCTACTTGCAGAACCTCTCTGGGTGTACCGTAGGTCTACTCATCTCTAAAATGTATGCAGAGGAAGCTGGGATGGCTCAGCGGGTTAAGCTCTCACTTTGCAGCCCCAGGGAGTGAGGATCGAATTCCAGCCCAAGCCCGTACAGACCCATATGCTGAACTAGGGTGTGCTTCCCATGCAGGAGGCCCCCAGCCCAGTTCCTACCCTGTACGGCTCCCACCCACCTGTGTGGAGCAAAACCATGTTGAAAAACTGATAATGTGCAACTATGAAGACTGCTCTGGGCCCTCCCCCTCCTCTCTGTCTCTCTCTGTCTCTATCAAAAACAATAAAATAAATCTTTAAAATGTAGGTAATAAGGGGAGGCCAGGATGGCTCAGCAGGTTGAGTGCTCGCTTTGCAACCCCAGGGTCGGAGGATCAATTCCCAGCCCCAGCCCATGCAGACCCATATGCTAACCTGGGGTGTGCCCCCTGTTCAGTTCTTGCAGAGGCCTAGGAGGCCCCCCGCCTGGTTCCTGCCCTGCACAGCCCCCACACCTACCTGTGAAGTGAAACTATGTCAAAAACTAATGATGTACAACTATGGAGACTGCTCTAGGCCCTCCCCCTTCTGTCTCTTTCTCTCTGTCAAATAAAAATAAATCTTTTTTAAAAATAAATAAAATAAAATGTAGGCAATATAAGAACCTACTTCTTAGGATTGTTGGAAGGGGTTAAATGAGTTAACTCACGTAAAACACTTAGATATGTAATAACTACAATGTAAAACTTATGTGTAATGACACAGAAAAAGACTGGATGGGTACCACTAATAGAATGGGCACATACCATAGGCTCCTACTCATGTTGTGAAAAGTTTATATACACACACATATGCAATTTATTTACCAACTTGTGCATTTTTAAAAGGCTGGAAAGTAAAGAAAACAGTTAACAGTGGTTCTTGCAGAGGGAAGCAGAGGTGATATATACCTGGAGAAAGATGTAGGCTGCTGGCTTCCTACACATCAACTTCCAAAGCAAGTGTACCGCCTGAAATACAACTTTGACCCCATACTGAAGAATGTGTGGCCCAACTGCAAGTCAGAAAACAGCTGTCACCACCAAAGGAGTTCTTGACAGTTTGCAGATTCCCCCCAACACAGATTCAGAAAAACCTGCAGTTGGCTGCATCCTACCTGCGAGTCTCTGAAGTTCTGTCAAACGCACAATCTGAATTCTGTCATTCTGCAAGAGCTCATCGTGGGGTTTGGAGTCTGAAAAGAATGTCCCCTTGAATGTACCAGACAGGACAATCTAACTGAAAGTCAGATGATCCTCCAGTTCAAGCTGAAGAGTGGACAGTGTTTTGGAAAATAAGACTTTCCCAAACTGCTCTGTTTCTCAATCGCTAGAACAGGGAATGAGGCCAATTCTTGTCCAGATCCCACTAGACTGCCCACAGAGGGAGGGCCTGAATCTTACCCATCTTAACATAACACAACACCGGGCACACAGTAGTCCTTCAAACTGATCTAGATTCCCTGAATGGCGGAATTACCCCACCAGAGGGGGACCCCTAGGAAGTCCCACTCCACCCAATCACCCAGGGATAGTAAGTAGACTCTAAACGAAGACCCAAGGCACCCAACGCTATTCCAGCTTTTCCCTGCTACGGAGTTGAGCTAATTTTTATCTAAAGATGTCAACGTAGAAGAAGGTGGAAGAGCAGACAAGTCTGACCCTGCACATGGAGGGCAAAAACATGCTAAGCAAATGAAAAGCATTTGCCTGCGGAGCTCTGCACTAAGGGTAAGGAATGCGAAGGAGACAAACTAGCTAGCTACCTGTTCTTCAGACACACAGCCTGACATTCGTAGCCTCAGAGATGTGATTACCAGCACTAGCCCTGAAGTCTCACATACCCGGGCTCCAGTTCGTCTTTCCACTTACTAAGAGAATTTACTGAGAACTATGCAACAAGTTCATTTACCTTAGCATTGTTTTGGCGTATGGTAAGCGCTCTGTTAAAACTGGCTGTTCCTAAGCTGGGATGGCTCAACGGGTTAAGCACTGGCTTTGCAGCCCCAGAGCTCGAGGATAGAATCCCGGGCCCGACCCATGTGGATCAATATGCTGAGCTGGGGTGTGCTCCCAGTTCAGTTCTTGCCAGGGCCGATGCGGGAGGCTCCCAGCCCAGTTCCTGCCCTGCACAGCCCTGCACCCACCTGTGGAGTGAAACTATATGGAAAACTAATGCTGTCAACTATGGAGACTGCTCTAGGCCCTCCCCCTTCTCTCTGTCTTTCTGTCAAAAAAAACAATAAAAATAACTCTTTAAAAAAAAAACAACAAGCTGGCTATTCCTAAAGACCCACTCAGCAGAGCCTGGGCAGAAACCTGGCAACAACTGTCCAGGCCAGAAATGGGCTGGCCCAATCTCGGAGGGCTGCCCGAGGGAGGAAAGAAAACAAGGGCGTCCCCGCCCCGACCCCTCTGGGGCGATCAAAGCCGCGGGTCAAGGGCTGAGAGAGCAGCCTCCCTCCCACACCCCCGGGGCACTCACTGCAGAACCCCAGGAGGGTAACGGAGAAGTCGCTCTTGGCCAACGACAGCGCGTGGTACTGCATTCGGGGGCTGCGGCCCACATCGCCCAGCACCACGACGACCACGTGCCGGGCCCTGCGACCCCGCTGCCAGCGCTTCCACGCGACCAGCAGCAGCAGCAGCAGCAGGGGCAGGGACACGGACAGCGCCACCAGCGCCCCGTAGGAGGCGGCCATGTTGGCAGGCCGGCTGCGGTCACGTGACCACGCCCGGCGGGCCGGGCGCGCTGTGCGCAGCCGCACGCTGAACCCCGAGGTGGGCGGGGACGGCGGAAGGGGCGTGTCTTTCTAAGCCGAACCTACCAGGAGAGGTGTATCCGCGGGCTAAGACTCGCTCGTCTTATGTAAAGCTTTGACCATGTGGGGATCTCTAGGAACTTTTATTTCAAAGTTCTAAGATCACTTCAAAATATAGCGAGACAATCATTTGGATGAATCTCATACGCATAAGAGGCCAGATGCCAAAGGGAATATACTGGCTGGTTCCGTTTATATAAAATCCAAACTAATCTTTGCTGTTGGAAGTCAGGGGAATGGCTTGTTTGGAGGGTCGGCCGTGAGTGGGAGGAGGCCATGTTCTGTTTCTTGATCTGGGTGCTGAGAATGTAGTATGTTCCATTCAGGAACATTCACCCAGCAGAAAAGTTACTCGCTTTTCAGGATGTTTGTACTTGAATAAAACATTTAAAATATAAAGAGAGGGAAAGCCGGGACGGCTCAGCGGGTTGAGCGCTCGCTTTGAGGCCACGAGGACCGAGGATCGAATCCCGGCTCCGGCCCAGGCAGGACCCACGTGCTGAACTGGGGAGTTCCCACAGTTCGGTTCTCTAGCTGTCTCTGTCTCTGTCTCTCT
>PVKE010005070.1:24991-61090 GCA_004027555.1 Craseonycteris thonglongyai | reverse complement strand
TTAACCTTGATAGAATCATTCAGTTTGGTGCTTTAAATTAAGTCTGTTTACTATGAAACGAGTCATTTTTAGAGGATTTTAACAGGTTGTGTGCTATGATGTAAAATCAAGATACACAGTGTTAACTCTACACAGCTCCTGGTGCTTAACCAACATCAACATAGTTAAAAATAAGCTGAATTATTATTTCATGGTGCCAACATCTTCCAATCATTGCTAGAAAATCAACATATTCCTTTGAAATAAACCAATGAAATGTTTTCTTTCAAAATATCTCACCTGCATAAAATAATTCATTATTGTTAGTAATGGTTGGAGGCTGTTCATAGATTGTAAATATATATTTTAAAAGCACTTTCTATTTTTAAAAGTAACTTGAAATAGTATAGTATAAGAATCCTATTGTCTATTTGTGCATATTTACATACAAGTTAAATCATCCTTGCTGTGTAGAGTTCCATCTTGTTAACTGCAATATGTATTCTAATCATGTATATGGTTTGTGTTTTTTTAATGTTTCCTTATTCAAATATCAGCTACTTATATAAAATAGATCATGCAAAAATTGTTACTTATCTAAAATTGGAATTTGGAAGCATATCACCAATATTAACATTTTCTTTGAAACTAAACAAGAGTGGTCTCTGATTTACTGAGCAACGGTGGCCACTATTTACTTTCATCCTAGCTTTCTCAATATAATCCATGAAAGGTGTTTCCAAAAGGAGATGGGACATAATAGAATTCAGGAGAGTCAAATGCTTCTAAAGTGTCAAGGTGATAAAATACAAAAATTAAGTAGTAAGAGCCCTACCCATCCCAAATTGCCTTATTTGTTCTGAAAGTTGTTCTGGTACAGAATAAGAATAAAATCCCTATAGAAATGTTTTGAAAACTAATTTCCTATCATCAGCACAGCCCCACAACATCCCAAATATTATCAATGGTATAAGTACGGTTCTTCCCATTAAAAAGCTAATTCAAAGCAGTTTATCTAAGCATATTAGTTTTGGAAAATGATAATTCATCTCTGATCATTGCCTATGTTCTAGGTAACAAGAAAATAGGCATTCCACTTATTTTAGTCCTCCCATTATTTTTTTCTATAACTTTATTGATATATAGCAAAACAAATGGGACTGCCCAAACCAAACATTTAGAGCAAGAGATTTCAATGAATACTTGATTCTGTTAAAATGCAGAGGTGCTATAAAATTCAAAGTGTCAGTCAGATTCCTTGGGAGTATAGGAAACCTAATGGTGCTTCTCCCTTGGAAATGCCATAGGAAGCCCACAACCGCTAACACTCACAATTTTGGTGCAAAAGCAAACAGTTCCAATAAGCTCTAAAGAAAAACTCATTATAACTTATATTAATATATGGTGCAAAGTATCAGTTTCAAGCTTTTGACTAATCCAAGTAAAGGAAAATGAAGGGATTGTAAATAACAAAATGTCCATTGGTAAGTCATCATCTTGTACATGTAGACTTCTACTTTTGAATATGTAAAATAGGGTAATTCATTGACTTGTTTTAGTATTTTGTGTGCCTTAGATTTGTTTTAAAACATGTATATTTTTGTGAGCCTAAGGTTTCTTATACATATAAGTATATAAATAAGTGATTGTTTATTATTTCAGCTGCTTAAATAAGATATTTACTAGTATTAGACTATCGGGAATACACCCTTCATTTTAGATTTTAGGCCTTAGCGCCCACTAGAAATTATTTCTTCATCAGACTTAATGGATAAAACTTTAAGACCCTTTATCCATCCACCCATACATTCCATTCAACAATTACTGAATGTCTGCAAAATTTAAGTATTAGCATTTGTTTTCCTTTGAATAACCACCCATGACATAGTAAACTTGAAGAATTAAAATCCTAGAAGTTAACTCTTACTCATATTTTTCAAAGAAATAGCAAATTTCCTTCAAAACAATCTTGTGTGATAAATCTTCTAATCACTTTCACTAGCTTTAAATAGGTTCCTTAACAATCTAAACTTCAAGCACCAGTGTTGACTGAGGGAAATATTGGGATTTGTGAAGTTAGTTGCAGTTTACCAAAACAAGTACATGAAAATACCCAGTCTCAACTACAATGTTTCCATTTAGTTTTAATCAACATCATGAATGGCCTGCTCAACTGATAACTCCGTGGTGGGCACCACGTGATTTCCTGCGTTTTTGTACCCTATTTCATAAGTTTAACAGCTTACCATCTCATGGTTGGCCCTGTATTGTTTTAAAAGCTCATGCTTACTGGTATTTAATGTTCTGCAGCACTATGACTGTATGCTGGCTACATTGCTGTTAGAATGCTCTTTCTCATGAAGCAAGGAAATAAATTTGTTTGAAATGACATTTTCACTCAGTAAACTGGTCATCTAGCATTATTTCTACACCTCTATTACATTTTACTGTAATGATCACCTCTTTGTAGCACTCAAATTGGCTTTTCAATCTTTTGCCTTTGCTCATGGTATAATTGAATTCATTGATGCATGACTCCCAAGTTAGCCCAACCTATTTGTAGTATGTTACAAGCGTAACTATGATGAAAAAATAACTTTTGCCTATTAGAGAACCCTACAAAATAGGCTGCCCTTCAAATTCCCATTTCTAATAGCTACAAGGACATCATTGAAATTTTTTTTCCTTGTACTTGGCAGCCTCACCTACATCTTTCCAATTCATCCACAACCTACCAAATATGTCATAGACCTAATTGAAATATATTACTGTTGGAAAGAGCTTAGCTGAAAATGTAGCTGTAGGTAAATTTTTGCAACATGTTAGCAAAATGTTTGCATCTTAAATAACTTTCCAACATCTTTATGCAGTCTGCATGTGGATGAAATAATTTCATTTGTTCAATATAGAATTTTAACTAGATTAGATTCATAAGCAATTTACTTGAAACAAGCCTAGCACATACTTAATTGAATGCATACCCTTGTGTAAATGAGATACTGACAATTCATATGAAGTAACCTACTTTCTATTGTTATTACTTCCATGGACTTATGATTATAATTTATTTCATAATAGCATGTATGAAAATAATCCCAAATCAAGTTTAATCTTTTAAAAGCAAATAATACTGAGGTCTCTTACCTGGGACACATTTTGACATTGCATGACACCTTCCACTGATAGTGGGCACAGCCTTTCCTTTGTGCCAAGTAAGTCAGTAGCTATATGTGAGTTCAATATATAGCTACCTTCTATTTCACAACTGTTTAATGCATGGGAATCTTTTTTTGTCTAGTTTTAGTGCAAATGTGAGTTTTGATCTTTTATAGAAATTTATGATAAGAATTATGAAATAAGATAATATGGTAGTGGCCTCTCATAGCACTGAAGGACACCTTAGAAGTCATGTAATTCAATCACTGGGGCCCAAAGAGCAGATTTTAATGCCAGTGTGTAATTATTTTTGTAATTAGAACTTGAAGAGTCAAATGAAGCCCACTTTGTGGTTAGGAGGACTGTAGGAAAACAAACTTGATTTGATCACCCATAAAGTATTTCATCCCTGGGAAATACCTTAGATTGGTACAAGTCAAAAATAAAATAGCTTTGGGTTTTTCTTTTCTGAGAGGTTCAGGAAAAGGAGAAATGGGCAAAGTAGTGAAATAAATGGGGAATGTATATTTCCATTGTATATACTTAACTAGCCACTGTTGTACAGTCTTACATGTCTTACCTAATTGGTCTCACAAGTCCCAGCATAGTTTGCTTTCTGTTGTTTTTGTTTGTTTGATGTGGCCGTCTTCATGTATTAGAATACTGTTTTATTGTGCATAGCTACTAAACACCCTTAAGTGTATTGAACTTGTAACTTTGATATCAGTAGTATGGCACACTTAAGCAAGTGATATATAATCAGCACCTGATTCCTGAAAGAGTCTGGATTCATACAAATCAAATTATGCTCCATGTGGATTTTTTTTCTAAGTTTTAGGAATTGATGCCATACATGGCTTTGAAATATAAGTCAGAAAGAATCAGAATGTCTTTTATCAGAAACTGAATTTGTGTTTTCTTGGAATGTGTTGAAATTCATTGGCTTTTTCTTTTATTATTGCTTATATGTATAAAAAAGAAAATAAGTTCCTCTGTTAATTTTGGAGATGGGGAAATTGTCTTGTATCCAGGGCATTACTTTTCTGACCACATTGAACTCTACAGACTTTAAATCTCTGCATTCCAGTATCTAGATTTTTAAAAAATCTGTTTCTTATGTGCACCCAATCAAAATACAATTGTTTGCTTCAAAAGGCATGTATTTTATTCCTTCAGGTAATCTGAAAATATTCTTTATTTTGCCACTCCTAATTTTCACTTTAAGGGTTCCATGATTTGTTTCTTTTTTTGGTAGTATGCAATTTTTAATAATTCTAGCTTTAAAAGTCCAACGCTAATCTTTGTTGGCTGTACTCCTTTTCCATCCTTACCATGATATCCTCGATCCTGCCTGGGTCACAAGTTTTTTTCTAGTTTGCTTCGCAATAGATGTTCCCTAAATTAAAATTAAAATTAGTCTAAGGCAGGAATATTATTATTAGATGCTAAACATATTAGCTCATTTAACCCATTCAGAGTTGAGTGCAACTTTGGAAACCACTGGTTAACAATATAAACCTAGTTTTCCTAAAAATAGAAATTTTGTCCCTAGCTGCTGTTATGAAAGGCATTCTTGTCTTGTTCATCAGAACAAAATCTTGCAGCTAAAAAACATTTGCATTTTGAGAGAATTGACATTGTAAAGTAATTTGATTTCTTTTCCATTTGGTTAGGTATAAACTTAAAATTTTACTTTTCTCATTTTACTGAAGGTACAATGTCACAAAGTAAACATTCATTCTTTTTACAGTTTTTATCCTTTCCTCTGATTTTTTTAAAAATTCTTTTGCCTCCCCTCTGTTTTCTAGGGTTTCTACACAAAAACACATTTTAAAAATAGCTCTGACCTTGGCCATTTGTCTTTTGAAGTCATATTTCACAAATCCTCTTTGGAATAATCCCAAAAGGAACAAAGAGTTTTTCTTCAGCCCTTTTCAGTTAGAAGCGAATTTACTTTTTAGGAATGTATGTGATCACAAGACCACAGGATAGCATCCAGTGTTCTCTACCAATCCCAATATTTTACTCGACTCATTCATTAGTGTTTAAGTGTTTTGCCAAAAGTTGTATAAGAAGTTAAGTATTCTACCACTGCTTCTATATGACTTTGCTATTTCTGTATAATGCTTCATACTAATCATAAATTGTCCAACCAGTGATTTTCTTAGTAATTGATCTGATCTATAGAATAGACAGTATGTTTTTATTTTATTTTTTCTGCATGTTTTCCTCATCTCCCAGCCCAATTTTATGGATGATATCTATTTTCAAATGTAAATTTACCCTTTTGGAATTTGATTGTTGGCAATAATAGGAACTATTTTATAATCTGGACAAGAGTGGTTAAAAAATGAACTGAAAATAATGGGAAGAGTTTTTAAAAATAGGGTAAGTCAGTTATGAGAAGGACTTTCAAGCGCAATGGGAGAAATTTAAGAGGAGATTTGAGAGAGAGTTGTGTTCCAATCAGCAACATGCGGGTTCATTCTACCATTCAACACCAAGAAATATTTTTTAATGTTTCTTTCCACTTCATGCCAGTTTTACCTGAAAAAATAACAGCTCAAAATGACCAATTCCATTTTTAAAGCAAACAAGATAGTAAATAATTAATCCTTGTACTTCATAGTGTTTTTGGTTATCAACGTGCTTTACTATGTGCTACTTTTTTAAATTTTCTCTCCTACACTGAGTATTGGACAGAGAAGGTTCCCAGCTTACTGGTGAAGAACCTACAGGTTGGCAAGAATACCAAGTGGCTTATTCCAAGTCACACACTGTCAACCCATCTGAGACTAAAACATTTACTATCTGCGGACTGCTAAATGCATCTCTGCACCATAAACTGTAAAAAAAGTTTATCGATTAGAAACTTTGCAACCCTGATCTAAGAATACTTCTTGTACGCAAAACATGCTTCTTTGTTTACACTATTTATTTAGCCAGCTATTTTTTTTATGCATACTTTAGAAGTTCTCTCCAAATTCCCAGGACTTCTGCATTAGGGCTTAGATTCAAGAAGTTTTATTTTTTCCCTGTTAAAAAATTTGCGGGGGAAGCCGGGATGGCTCAGCAGGTTAAGCGCTTACCTTGCAGCCCTGGGGTCTGAGAATTGAGTCCTGGCTCTGGGCCATGCAGAACCATATGCTGAACTGGGGTGTGTCTCCCATGTGGGAGGCCACCAGATGGATTCTCACAGGGTCGTACCTCCCCTGTGGGAGGTCCCTGGCCTGGTTCCCACCCAGTGCGCCTCCCTCCACACTGCCCACTTGTGTAGAATGAAATCATGTCCAAAAGTGGTGAGCTACAAACTATGGAGATTGCTCTGGGCCCTCCCTCCCCCTTCTGTCTGTTTCTCTCTGTCAAAAACAAATCTTTCTTAAAGACAGACCCTGTACTACTAAAATGGAAACCTAAGTAGTAGTTTATTTTCAAATACTTTTAAAAAGACTAAGGTCAGCAACTCATTATCAAAGTTTTATGTATTTGTCATATTGAAATGCAGATTTCTAGGAATGTGATGAGTAAACTGACTATTTTAATTCCCGGGCACTCTGGTAAAAATGTAATATTGCCAACATCTCTAAGAGATAGTACTGTCTCCCACTCATTTTACTTTGTTTTGTTTTTTATTCCACTTTGTTTCCAGCCACATAGAATCTCTGGGTCAAAAGTTAAATATACCTTTACCCAGAGTTAAGAAAAATGAAATGTATTTATATGTAAAAATTTTAGTGAGCTCTTTATAGATATAAAAAGGTAACATATTTTGGCTAGTCCATCAGTACATTGTGTTACTAATGAAAAACCCGGGCCAAACTGCCCTAAATAGTCAAATTTCACTTTTGGTGACTCAATTCAGTAACTGCCTATCCCCTCTAATACCTGTTTATGATACTATAAAATGGCTGATGACATAGGACTTTACAGAAACAGCTCTTTAAAAACAATAGTAAATATTTTTATTGCTATGTATGGCCATATTGTTTTTTTAATTTTATGAGATAACATTGTGATGGGTGCTTTAAGAGAACTATTTTTCCAGAAATGGTTTTGTAGTAAAAAGAATGGGCAGCTTTTGCATTGTGACATATAGGTGGATGGTCATCTTTGGGTTACCAAGAAATCATGAAGTGTTCCCTAAAGAGAAACTTACAAAACTAATTAATGGAAAGAAAAGCATTAATTTCTAGTTTATTAATTTTCTCTTATGTTATATGGTGACCTACCAGAAGATTTATGTTCATATCAATAACTTTGTTTAAAGGAGAAGACCCAGTGCTTACATTAATGGAAGTGAAATATTCACAGATACTTCACCATGGTGAAAGGCAGTCATGCTGAATTCCCAATGGAGAAACATTAATTTCACAAGTTAATAGTCCTATCTTTAGTTGAGATTTTTCTCTCTTTGGGATATATTTACTATTTACTTTATACCTTTAATTTTTTGCTTTAGAGGACTTATTTTTACTTACTGCCTTCCTACTGTATTAAAAATCCCATATAATAAAATGTTAGTAAGAAAAAGATTTTTAAAACTCCACAAGTATTCATTTTGGTTCTTAACATATGGGGGAAACAGTTTAAAGAAAAGCACTTCATCATGTGGAAGGGAAAAAGGTAATTATGATGATTTCAATTCAGGATCAAAATGTAGAGCTCTACATATAAGGGAACACTAGCAGTACTTGAAGACTTGTGAGTTGAAATTGCATGTTACTTGAAAGATTGAATTAAACTAAATTTTGGTGCACAACAGTTGTACATGATTTCATGTTTATGTAGCAAAATGAATTGAAATGTACTAGTATTGAAACATACCTGTAAAGATAGTTGTGGAAATTGTCTATTATATTTTCCTTGTGTCTCATTTATTTAGAACATAAAGTTTCTTTTTAAATTGTTCTAACTGAATAAAAGGCTAAATGAATACTGTAATTGAAATTATATTTTAAATCTTTGTCATGAGTTTTTAAAAAAACTATTGCAAATTGTATCATTCCTGATTACACAGAACTTTGTGGGTGGTTTTAAATAAATTTTATACTTCTATTTTGCACCTAGTAGTCTAATTTTTCTTTCCTCTACAAAATAATATTTTTAAATTTAATATCCAAATTCACATTTTGAAATACAAAGGATTATAAAAATTTAATATTTGAGGGATGCCAAGATAGCTCAGCAGGTTGAATGCTTGCCCTGCAACCGGGATGTTCAGAATCGAATCCCAGCCCCAGCCCATGCAAACCCATATGCTGAATTGTAGTGCAACTGATAACTGCTGAGATCGCAACAAAGGTTCTTACTCCCATGCAGGAGGCCCCAGTTCAGTCAGTTCCTGCCCCTTGTAGCCCCACACCTATGTGTGTGGAATGAAACTATGTCATAAGTAATGATGTACAACTAGAGACTGCTCTGGGCCCTCCCACCTCTCTCACTATTCCTCTCCCTCTCTCACCTGCTGTCAAACAATAAAATAAAAAATTAATTTAATATTTGAAAATAACAAAATGTATGCCTTGTGCTCAACACAAAATCAAGATGCTACATTTATGTAATACTTATTTTATGCCAAAAACTTTGCATTTTATTTATTTTATTACCATAATGATGCTTGTAAGGACTATTATGAACCCCATTTTATAGAACAATTCTGAAGCTTAAAGTAATTATATTTACACCTCTAGTAATGGGCAGAGCTGTTAATCAACTTGGGTCTAGACTGACTCGTGTCTTCCCTTAGGTTTATTATTATTTTAATCATCTTAATCCTGAACACAGTATGCTATTTTACAGTTGACATCCTAAAGTATTAATATTTATTAATACTTAAAGTGGAAAAATGTATTCACAAATAACTTTGGTAATATTACAGCAAATATCACAGAATAATATATTACTCTAATCTAATATGAAACTTAACTCCCCTATTGTAGCATGCTGGTGTCCTAGTGACAAGCACAACTTTGTCCCCCTGCCTCACCTCCTCTGCAGGTTTAGGTGGGCACTAGGTGGTAGATTATCTACCTCCTTCCTGACTGGTTATGAGGAGATATACTGATCATAGAGACATGGGCAACATGCTAGAGCATGGCAGAACAACAAAGTAGAAGAAACTTGTGCTTCTGGATGACCCACCTATTAACTTGGTCTTATAGATAATAAAGAAATAGTAAGTATTCTTTTCTACTATTTTGCTCTCTGTTAAATAGTTAAATCCATATCTTAAAACATCCACCCCATAAGACAACTATCATGGTTTTCTTAATCTCCTCCAGGCCAAATATACAGTTTTTTCAATGTTCCTCGAGTGACATGGTTTCTAGATCCTTTATCTTTTTATTTTTTTTTAAGATTTATTTTTATTGTTTTTTAGAGAAAGAGAGAGAGAGTCAGAGAGAAGGGGGAGGGCCCAGAACAGTCTCCACAGTTGCACATCATTAGTTTTTCCACATAGTTTCATTCCACAGGTGGGCACGGGGCTGCACAGGGCAGGAACTGGGCCAGGGTCTCACCCTGGTGAGAACTGAACTGGGGGAACTCCCCAGTTCAGCACATGGGTCCGCATGGGCCGGGGCTGGGATTCGATCCTCGGTCCCCAGGGCTGCAAAGCGAGCGCCTAACCCACTGAGCCATCCCAGCTTCCCCATAGATCCTTTATCTTTTTAATCCTCCTTAGACAACAGCCTGAATTATATTTAAAAAACAGGGGAAACTGGGATGGCTCAGTGGGTTAGGCGCTCACTTTGCAGCCCTGCAGACCGAGGATCAAATCCCGGCCCCGGCCCGTGAGGACCCATATGCTGAACTAGGGAGTGCCCCCAGTTTAGTTCTCACTGGTGTGAAACCCTGGCCCAGTTCCTGCCCTCACCTGTGGAATGAAACTACGGTATGTGGAAAAAAAACGATGATATGCATCTGTGGAGACTGTTCTGGGCCCTTCTCCTTCTCTCTCTCTCTGTCTCTCTCTGTCTCTCTCTGTCAAAAATAATAAAAATAAATCTTTAAAATAATTAAGACGTGATTGGCACAAAATTTTAAAAGTACAAAGACATTACAGTGAAAAAAATAATGACCATTCTACCTCTGTTGCCCATTGTTTATATGCAGATGCTCTTGGCTACAACTAAAAATGGCCCAAACAATAAACAATGCATTTTATCACATAACAAGAGATCCAGAGATAAGTAATTCCAGGTTAATAAATTTGGCAATTCAGTAATATTAAAGTTTCAGGGAAAGCTGGGATGGCTCAGCGAGTTAAGCACTCGCTTTGAGGCCCCAAGGACCAAGGATCGAGTCCCGGCTCCGGCCCAGGCGGACCCACATGTTGAACTGGGGAGTTCCCACAGTTCAGTTCTCTAGCTGTCTCTGTCTCTGTATCTCTCTCTCTTTCTGTCAAAAATAAAATAAAATAAAAATGCACTGAAGATAAAATAATTACTCTCTCTAAAAAAAAAAAGGGGGGAAGCCGGGATGGCTCAGTGGGTTAAGCGCTCACTGGGTTAAGCGCTCACTTTGCAGCGCTGGGGACTGAGGATTGAATCCCGAATCCCGGCCCGTGTGGAACCATGTGCTGAACTGGGAGCTCCCCTGGTTCAGTTCTCTCTCTGTCTCTCTCTCTCTCTGTCAAAAATAAATAAAAATATATATTATAAAAAAAAAAGAAAAAGTTTCAGATGTGTTTTTCTTCAGTTTTGTCAGGTTTCGCTCATGATCTCAAGATCGCTGCTATGACTCAATCATGAGCTTTCCCAACTTTACCTAAAAGTTCTGAAGAACATTTTCTCCTTCAATCTCTTTCTGATCAGGGACAAAAACCAGAAGCCCCAATATACTTATTATACTTCATTAGCCAAATTTTTCTCATAGCCATGTCTATACCAATCATTAGCAAGGAGAATTAATTACCCTAATTAGCTTACAACAATCAATATTTACTTCCTGGGGCTAAAAAGATTGGCTTCTATTGAGGTCACAGCTGAACAAAACATGGTCTATGTCAGTAAAGGAAAACATGTAAGAGAATGGCAACTGGGTAAGTAACGAATGGCTCTGCCAGGCCTGACCTCACATTTCTTCCCAGAGGCCACCATAGTTAGCTCTTTCTTGTGTATCCTCCCATAGATACGTATGCAAACATCATAAACATTTATTTTTTCATTCTAGCAGTCCTGATCAATGTATAGAGAATTCTTATTGTTTTTAAAGATTTATTTTTATTGTTTTTGACATGGAGAGATAGAGAGAAAGGGGGAGGGCCCAGAGCGGTCTCCATAGTTGCCCATCATTAGTTTTCTACATAGTTTCATTCCACAGGTTGGGGCAGAGCCGCACAGGACAGGAACTGGCCAGGGCCTCCCACCTGGGGCAGGGGCTAAACTGGGGGCCTCCCACATAGGAGGCTCGCCCTGGTGATATCTTAACTGAGGGCACATCCCAGTTCAGCATATGGGTCTGCATGGGCTGGGACTGGGACTGGGACTCAATCTTCAGACCCCCAGGGCTGCAAGACGAGAACTCAATCTGCTGAGCCATCCTAGCATTCCCTTATTTTTAATTGAATTTTTTTTTTTTTAAGATTTATTTTATTGAGAGGTAAGACAAGAGAGAGAGAGAGAGAGAGAGAATAGGGGATGGCTCAGAGCAGTCTCCATAGCTGTACATCATTAGTTGTGACACAGTTTTATTCCACACAGTTGGATATGGGGCTGCACAGGTGGAGAATTGAACTGGGGACCTCCCACATAGGTGAGAAGCTTCCCAGAGCCATCCCCGTGGTTACCAGTTGTGATGCAAGTTTAGCATATGGGTTTGCATGGGCTGGGGCTGGGATTCAATTCCTGGACTCCATGGTTGCAAGGCAAGTGCTCAACTTGTTGAGCTATCTTGGCATCCCTATAATAATTTTTGAAAAGGAAAATAACAAAAGTTGAGGATGTGGTACATTGCTTGTGGCAATGTAAACTGGTGTAACCACTGTGAACACTGAAGCTTTGGCAGTTCATCAAAAAGGTAACTTTAGAATTACCAGGTGATCCAGAATTCCACTCTTGGATATACCTTAGAAAATTGAAAACAAGAGTCCAAACAAAAACCTGTATGTGAATGTTCATGATGTCATTATTCATAATAAACTCACAGTGGGGACAACTCAAATGATCAACTGACAAATAATAAAATGTGGTATTATCCACTTAAAGGAATAGTTTTAGCCAGAGTGGAATGAAGTACCAATATATGGAATACATGCTACAACATGCACCTTGAAAACAGTATGGTAGGTTATAAAAAACAAATACAAAAGGTCATATATTGTATGATACCGTTAATATGAAATGTCTAGGGCAGGCAAATTCAGAGACAGAGAGCCAATTAGTGGTTGCCAGGGTCTGGAGGAAGCAGTTATTGAGTGACTGCACAATGGATAAGGGTTTCTTTTAAGAGTGCACACGATGATGGTTGTACAACATTATAAATATACTAAAAGCCACTCAATTGCACAATATAAAATACTTAAAGATTAATTACAGTAAGCTTTATCTCAACTTTTAAAAACTGTTAGGAAGATGACAGGTATATCTATTCCTCCAAGTACTTGGACATAAAATGGCGGCGGCTCATGGGATCACGTGACTGCCCATTCTTTCCTTCCCTCTCAGGGGAGCCTTTTCCACAGAGCTTGCGCATAGACACAGCCGGGTCAGTGATTTCAAGCCAAGGTAACCCATAGGCGCGCTCTCGTTCCAACCGCGTAGTGAGAGATCAACGTATTGAAGGCGAGCTAGGGAGCGCGCACGTAGAACGTTTACCCGTCAGCTACGCTCCTCAGAGAGATGGGGAGGAGGGGAGAAGCGTGGAGGAAGACGGGGAAGTTGGCGCATGCGCTTAAGGCTGACGGGTTTGAAATGGCTTCAGTGGTATCTGCGACCCGATTCAGGTGAAGGTTTGGTTCTCGCGGTTGGAGAGGCGGCAGCGGAGCCAGGGTTCTTAACGTCTTGTCGTATCCGGAGAAGGGGCAGGACCGACTGTTTTGGTAACACGGCGACCTTAGTCTGGCGACGGCGGGGTTCTTGTGGGACTGGAGCGGGAGGGACACGGTCCCTTTTGTGCGGGTCGTAGTAGGCCCCGCGCGGCCGGCCCCTCCCCCACCCCTTGCTTTTTTTCAGCGGCCCCTCAGGTGCCCCCTACACCCCTTAGCTCGGTCTGGCGGGCCCGATGGATTGCCGTCTGTCTCCCCTGGCTCTCGAGCCTCTGTGGCTTTCGCCCCCGGGCCTCCGGCCTGGGGCGTCGGGGCGGCTCGCGGCGGCGTGTGTTTTGGGAGATGGAGGCTTCTCCCGTCCCGGGGTTTAAGCGTACCAGGGTTCTTAGTATCCGCCTCTTGATCCTTCGCCCAGTCTCGTGGGACAGGAGATGCCGCCTTCACTGGTCTGCGGCCTTCGAGGAACTGGGGCTGGAGGAAGGTGCTCCTTCCAGCCGAGGACGAAGGAGGCAGTGTGTGGACTGAGATCTTAGCCTTTTCGGGCGTGCTTTTTGGGAGAGGGTCTTCAAGATGCCTCTTTAAAGGGCGGAGCATCCGTTATTTCAACTGTCTTTCCGAACCTTGAGGAAATGCAGAGAAAAGAAATCCCCAGTTTTCTACTTGAGAAAGTATGGGGATATTCGTTATTTAAATGATATTCTTAAATACCTTTGTTTATTCGGTGCCTCACAGTTTCTGTGATTGGTTTCACCACTTTAATCCCCCAACTCATTGCCAAAAGAAACACGCAGACTATTTCCTTTGAACAGAAAGCTTTGTATTTCTTATAGTGAAGAATTGGGTATATAACAGCAAATGTTCTTCTGTTTAAATGTGACAGTTTGTAGTCGCAGAAAGAAGTGCATTTCTTGTAAGTCTACCTGTAATGTCATATATTGAAGTTGGATACTTTGGATAAATTATCTGATGTAAAATTTTTTGCTGCGTATCAATCAGGACGCTTGTATGCCCCATGTTATTTATACTTAGATCTGTGAAGATGTGCTTGATAGATTAAATGTGTGATATTTATAGTTTGGTTGAAATTTAAAATGTGGATTCTTTCTTAATAGATCGCAGCTAGAGAAGGCAAACAAGTGAAGACTGTTACCCCAGCCTTTAATCATGGCTCAGTTTGGAGGACAGAAGAATCCGCCATGGGCTACTCAGTTTACAGCCACTGCGGTATCTCAGCCAGGTCAGACTTCTGAACACATGTACTGTCCGGGGAGTGGGCACGTTATAACGATGTGAATTAAGCTATGCATAATATAAAATATTCACAAATGATATATCACAATTTTGTCTGTGAAGCTCCTTTTGAAAATTCATAGATCAACTAGCAAAAAAATCAGTTTTATATAGCAGTTTGAACAGTTTTACAGTTTTTCGAACATTAAATTGATTAACTTTTAATGATTTAATTGTTAGAGGTTAGCAGCTACTCATTCATTAGAGTTTACCTCATTTGGCATATTAAGGTGTCAGTATTCAGAAGTTACACAGTTGACCCTTGAACAAGGGGATGGATTAGGGGCATGGAAACCCCCCCGCCCACACACACAGTGGAAAATCCCTGTACTACTTTTGACTTCCCCAGAACTTTAACTTCACTACTAATGGCTTACTGTTGATTGGAAGCCTTATTGATAACATAAATGGTTAAAAAATTTTGTATGTTATATGTATTAATATACAGTATTTTAACAATAAAGTAGGCTAGAGAAAACAACATTAAGAAAATAACATTTATAGTACGGCACATATTTGTTGGAAAAAAATCCACCTACTAAGTGGGCCTGCACAGTTTAAACCCATATTGTTCAAGGCTCAACTGTATTTAAAAGTAAATTATCAAAAATAAAAATAATATTTCAAAAATTTATACTTTATGAGAAATTATACATGACTTTTTTAGTTGTTTGAAATTAAACTAGACAAATCAACTTTAAAAAAATTAGCAAGTAAAGGAAAAATTATAAAAGGGAAAAAATTAATATTTACATTTTCTAAATAAAGTCAACAAAAAATGTTGAAAATGTTTTTTTAATAAGTTTCTTCCCATTACTCTTAGGAAGAATATTTTATCATATAAATTTCCAAAGGATTCTGCAGAATGAAAATTTGAATTTGAGTACCGAGAAAATTTACAGTCTATTCTATTTGAATATATTTTTGTTTATGACATATCTGATACTAGTTCTTTGCTATGTTTTACTTATTTAAAATACTTATTTTAGGGGGAAGCCAGGATGGCTCAGCAGGTTAAGCACTCGCTTTGCAACCCTGGGGACCGAGTATTGAAGCCTGGCCCCAGCTTGTGCAGACCCATATGCTGAACTGGGATATACTTCCCATACAGGAGACTCCCAGTTCAGTTCTTGTCGCCCAGTTCGGCCCCTGGCTCAAGGGGGTGTTACCTCCCATGAGGGAGGCCCCCAACCCAGTTCCCACCCTGTGCGGCCTCCCGCCCACCTGTGTGGAATGAAACCAAGTTGAAAACTGATGACGGTACAACTATGGAGACTGCTCTGGGCCATACCCCTTCTCTCTGTCTCTCTCTGTCAAAAACAATAAAATCTTTTTAAAAATATATTTATTTTAGGGTACACCAAGATAGTTCAACAGGTTGAGCGCTTGTCTTGCAACCATCAGGTCTGGGTTTCGATTTCTGGCCCTGGCCAGTGCAAACTCATATGCTGAACTGCTGTGCAACTTGGTAATCGCCAGATGTCGGCAAAGGTTCTTGCCTCCCATGTGGGAGGCCTCCCATCTACCTGTGTGGAATGAAACTGTCACAACTAATGATGTACAACTATGGAGGCTGCTCTGTGCCCTCCCCCCTTCTCTCTCTCACCTCTCAAATGATAAAATCTTTAAATATATATACATTTAATAATTTGAGGTCAGTTGCAGAGACACTGTGATCTTCTAACTTGGGTGTTCTAAAATTTGATGGGTGTGACTAGTTATGCAGGTGGCCTTCTTCCTTAAAGAAATGGATACTTTAGGGGTTTTATTTTTTATTTTCTTAAATTATATTTTATTGTTTGGGAGAAGGTGAGAGAGAAGAAGAACAGGGGAGGTCCGAGAGCAGTCTCCACAGCTGCACATCATCAGCTGTGATAGGTGGATGTGGGGCTGCATGGTGCTGGAACTGAACCAGGGACTTACACATGGGAGCAAGAACTCTTGCTGCCGAGCCTTCCTGGTGCCCACCAACTGAGCCACATTGCAGCACATGGGGCTTGCATGGGCCCTGGGGGTAGGAATTGAACCCCGGACCTTGCTATTGCGAGGAAAGTACTCAACTGCAGAGCCATCCCAGCATCCCAGTTTTTATTTTAATTACTCCTAATTTTGGGGTGATTAAGTGATCAGTTACTTCTGTAGGTAACAGAAATTAATATGAAATAATAATATTTGTGTCTTTAATTCAGATCCAAGTATTTTTCTCTGCTGTGTTAAATAATGGGAAATCTGGTATTGACTTAGTTTTGATAAAATAGGAATTATTAGCAACTACTCTTTGTCTAGAAGTAAGTGCTATATACTAGTATTGAGGTAACTTGAGCGTGTTTTACCTGGCTTTTTCTGTATATAATTTGCTTTAAATTCATCTATATTCTAATACAATAACTATTATGGTGGAATTCTGTTGTCTATAGCTTTTAACATTTGTATTGTAATTAAATGTATATTATATTCTTGTTTTTAAGACTGTGCAAAGAGACACCAAAGATTTATAAAACTTGTCAAAGTCAGTAGTAAATATATGTCTCTTTTTATATTTGACAGTAGATTCCAAGTGTAAATAATGGGATTTGTGTAAGCAGAGTTTGTATTTGTGCTATAGGAAAATACAGATTTTTTGGAACTGTCATTACCATAGTTTTTCAGAATCTAAAATTTTATTGACGCATCATGACCAGTTAGTAGGCAGGTGTTTTGTTAGTATCTATACTTAGCTGTCCTATAAAAATCATGGAGTAGGTACTAAATGGAACTCTGAAGTGACATTGTTTTTATTATATTTAATTTCTGGGTGCTATATTTTGGGCTGCTTCCTGAAAGCTTGATATTTTTGCCTTTGTTTCTAAGCCTTTGTGACTAACCATTATCTCATGTTATTAGAGCTGATTCTCAAGGGTAAGTAAATTTCTGTCAGTTAAATGTGTTTTTTTTTCAGTTTTGAAGCAATTAAAATGCCTTATTTACAGCTCATCTCAAGAGAACATTTCAATCTAAATATAAACACCTTAAGTTTTCCTGTGGCAGCTGCAAATGCAATTTGACAAAAAATTTTAACAGAGGACATTAAAAAGAATTAGGGAAATAGTACAGGTGCAAGTTTTACTTTATTTTAAAAAGTACCCATTGAAATATGACAGATATATTAGTATTAGAGGCCACTGTCATAAATTAAATGATCATGCAACAGAAAAAGGTTGACTGAATAATTTACCTTCAGTGAGGTATTTTGATCTTTGAGGCTATATTTCCAACTCATTTCCTTCTGAAAGTAATATAAAAATGATCACTATTTCCTTTTTGTATATCACTTAACATGATTTTGTTTAATGGCTTTTCTATTTCATTTTCTAGCGAGATTATTTTTCATTTGTACTATAAAAATTTTCAACTAACAGTGATCTGAAAATTTCAGTGCATGCACACAGATGACGTATTTAAAATTATATTAAAAACGTCAGTAAAAGCACACACACTAGCAGTTTATTGCTGAAATCTGTTGTAAAATTGAAGATCAGTATTTGAATTGTTTTTGATTAATTTTAATACTGAGCCTATTCAGTGATTACTGAGAGTAATTAATTCCCCTGTGTCATTTGTCATCTTTAATTTTCTTTTCCTGGGGGAAGCCGGGATGGTTCAGTGGGTTAAGCGCTTAGTTTGCAGCTCCGGGGACCAGGGATCGAATCCCGGCCCTGGCCCGTGCGGAACCATGTGCTGAGCTGGGAGCTCCCCCAGTTCAGTTCTCTCTCTGTCTCTCTCTCTCTCTCTCTCTCTCAAAAATAAAAATAAATAAATAAAAATATATTTTCCTGTAACTGCCATATTCAGTCATATTAAACTTGCTTTTTCCCCATGTGAAAATGCCTCAAATATGTCATATTTTACATTTAGGCCATTATGTTTTAAATTCGGATAACTGCATCAATAGCAGCTTTTTCTTGCTTATATCTCCTATATAACTAACTTTCAGGGCCTTACGTAACTTTCCCAAACCTTGTACCCACATCCATAGTCCTCACTTAAATCAAGAAACTCTTTTTCCCATCTTTCATTTGGTAATGGTACTCTATATTCTTCAGTCTAACTTTTTTAATTTACTTTCCTCTTACTTACTGGATGTGCTTCTTATTTCTTCCCCAGTTCCAATGTATCTGTCATTTGTGATATTCTTAAAGCGTAATTTTGAACTCAGTCGCAGAATTTTTCAGAGCTGGATCGGGCCTGAGCTATATATTCTGTCTCAACTCCTTTCTCTAACAGATTAGGAAAAGTGAAAAAATTTGTTTAGATCATATGCAGGGTCAGAGGAGAGTCAATGTTAGGACCTCAGAATTGCAGTTCATTGCATTTTTCATTATTCTCTTGTCTTACTCATTTGCAAAAATACCTTCAAGGAATTTTAGAATATAGTTCAAACTCTTAGGGATGGTGTTCATGATCTATCTTTCTAGCTCCATTCCTCATTTCTCCCGTACTGAAATACTTGCTCTTAATATTTACCCTGTATTTCCATCTCCTACCTGAAGTGCTGGGGTATATGTATTCACTGGCAGTAATACTTGGGACCAGAGCTTTTAGATTTGAAAGGTTAATAGTTTTCTGTTTTGTAAAGAGACATTGAAGGAGATACTGATTGAATAATTAAATAACCCTTAGACTAATTATATCAACTGGGATACCTTCAATATATTTGACTCAAAATATTTGTGTGTGTGTGTGTATATATATATATATATATATACACACACGAGGTTTGACAATTAAGTTTGTGAGCTTGACTCTATGTGCTTTCCTTGATACCACTTTACAAATAACTCGCTAAGGTTTCATAACCTTAGTATATCATTGTCTCACAGTTGTGTTTGTGTCGATGTGTGGCTATGTCTTGTTGAGTGGCATTCATTATTATATGCTTTTGTGTGCCGTTGTGAGAATGTTGGCGCTTAAATTAGAGCAACGAACAAACATTAAATTTCTTGTTAAATTTGGCAAGAGTGGAAAGTGAAATCAGGAACATGAAAGTCCAAATTTATAGGGATACTGCCATGAAGAAAATGGCAATGTACAAGTGGATTAAACGTTTTTCTAAGGGGAGAGAAAGCATCACTAATGACGAGAGGTCAGGGCAGCCAGTAATGAGCAGAACTGTCAGAAACATTGCAAAAATTTATCACAGATTGTTTGTCGAAATCGTCAACTGACTATGATAGACACAGACCAAATAAACATCAATAGAGAAACAGGAAAACCTGAACTAAAAATTTTGGCTTGAGAAAGGTGTATGCAACAATGGTCCCAAAGGTGCTCACCGATGAACAAAAGCAAAGGAGAGTAGAAGTTTTCCAAGACCTTTTGGAGAGGCAAGACGATATTTTGGGCTGTGCTATCACTGATTATGAAACATGGGTGTACCAGTTCAACCCTGAAACAAAACACCAAAGTGCGCAATGGAAGTCAGCCAATTCTCCACAACCAAAAAAGTTTTGTCAGTCTAAATCAAGAATCAAAACAATGTTGTTAACCTTTTTTGATGTCAGAGGGATTGTTTCATACGAATTTATACCAACGGGATAAATAGTCAACCAAGTTGACTCTTTGGAAGTGCTGAAAAGCCTGCATGAAAAAGTCAGACAAAAATGGGCTGAACTTTTCACTAACAACTCATGGCAACATCATGACAGTGTACCAGCTGACATGGCACTCTGTCTGTGAGGGAGTTTTTCACCAATAAACAGAACTGTATTGGAACATCCTCTCTACTCACCTGATCTGGCCCCCATTGACTTTTCTTCTTTACCCAGAGATAAAAGGAAATATTGAAAAGAAGACATTTTGATGACATTCAGGACATCATGGGTAATAGATGACAGCTCTGATGGCCATTCCAAAAAAAGAGTTCCAAAAATTGCTTTAGTGGTTGTACTAGGCACTGGCATCAGGGCATAGCTTCCCAAGGGGAGTACTTCTAAAGTGACCTTAGTGATATCCAGCAATGAGGTATGTAGCACTTATTCTAAGGTGAGTTCACAAACTTGTCAGAACTCATATAATTGCTACAGTATTAAAGTATGGAGATGGGTTTAGCATATCAGACCTATTTTTCTCACCCATTTCCTTTGGTCATTTATTTGTAAGATGACTGTAGTCTGGCCATAGAGAAAAATGAACTACTTCAGGACACTACTTATGTGGTGTTTTTAAAAAGCCCAGGTGACTGAAGCATTGCCAATACAAGTGTTTTAAATGTTACTCCATTTTTGATACCTCTTCATTCTTTTTTTAAATTTAATTTTATTGTTTGAGAGAAGGTGAAGTGGGTAGTAGGGGGAGAGCCCAGAGCAGTCTCCATAGTTGTGGGGCAGGGGGGCCTCCTGCATAGGAGCCATCCCAGTGGTTACCATTTGTGCCACAGTTTATAAATATATATTTATTTATTTATTTTTATTTTTGACAGAGAGAGATACAGAGACAGAGAACTGAACTGGGCGAGCCACCAGTTCAGCATATGGTTCCGCACGGGCCAGGGTTAGGGATTTGATCCCTGGTCCCCGGCGCTGCAAAGTGAGCGCTTAACCCACTGAGCCATCCCGGCTTCCCCTGTGCCACAGTTTAGCATTTGGTCTTGCATGGGCCGGGGCTGGGAATCGAACCCTGGGCCTCACTATTGCAAGGCAAGCTCTCAACCACATAGCTGCCCTGGCATCCCATTCTTAAAACCCCAGTATCTTGAATTAGCTCAAATTTTTAAATTAAAAGATTCATGGTCCTTTCAAAGAAATAATAGCTGATGTACCATGTATGCTTTTTATATTAGTTATATGGATGTTTCCATCTCTTTTGGTATAAAAGGAAAATTGCTACTCGTGTAGGCTTAACCCCTGTTTGAACATTAGTAGTGCTATGTAATAGCAAATTGTCTCAGACATTTTTCTTAAGAGTAAAATAATGCACATAAAGTCTATGAAGACTCATTGTGGATACATTTTTTCCTCATCTCTGAGTTTACCCTACTTGTGATCTCATCCAGTGAGAGCTGCATAAACATCAACCCATAAACCAGTAAGTGCCCTCATCTCTATCCTGAGTTGAATGTACAACTCATGTTTATGTAGTTGTGGCTTTCCTTGTAATATGTGTATTATGATCTGGGAAATAATTTTGATCTGTTATAGCTGAAACTGTATTGTAAGTAACATTGAAAGTTTAAATATTAACTTTGGGTAATACAAGACTCCTTGAAAGAAATTGAGTCAAAAACTAGGTAAATATCAGAGTCAATTAAGGATGGAAGAAATCATGACATTGCCCATGGTATCTTCAACTTTCTAGGACAGTTGACCAGCAGTTATTTGAGTTGTAGTTAGGGGAGACTATGGCCAGAATTAGTAGTTACCATTTCGTTTCAGCTTAAAAAGAATGAAAGAACTATTGTCTGTTAGTATATTATTCTTTATAAAGACTGATAAAACTGATTTAATTAACACTTTGCCTCATCCTTATAGAAGCACTGTTCACTATGAAGAACTTTCTTGTGATGATGGATATATTCTTTATCTTCATTGTGTAATATGATAGTCACTAGCTACATGTGTCTATTAAGTACTTGAAATGTAGTAGTGTGACTGAAGAACTGAATTTCTAATTTTATTTTTCACTAATTTAAATTGAAACAGGGAAAGCTGGGATGGCTCAGTGGGTTAAGCGCTCGCTTTGAATCCCCGGTGACCGAGGATCGAATCCTGGCCCCGGCCCATGCGGACCCACATGCTGAACTGGGGTGTGCCCCCAGTTCAGTTCTTGCCGGGACCTATGTGGGAGGCTCCCGGCCCAGTTCCTGCCCTGTGCAACCCTGGGCCCACCTGTGGAGTGAAACTACATGGAAAACTAATGCTGTCAACTATGGAGACTGCTCTGGGCTCTCCCCCTCTCTGGTTCTCTCTGTCAAAAATCAATAAAATAAATCTTTAGATTGAAACAGCCACATAAGGCTGATGTCTGGTATATATTGAGCAATGCAATTATAGAAGATTTTAACACTTGGAATACATGATAGTTAAAATACTATTTTGTGCCTTAATTTCTTTTTTAAACATCCTGTGACTTAAATATTTTATAACTAGAAGTTTATAACTTTTTTTTTTTTTAGATTTTTTATTGGTTTTGACATAGAGACAGACAGAGAGAAGGGGGAGGGACCAGAGCAGTCTTTATACTTTCTACATACTTTCATTCCACAGGTGGGCGCGGGGCTGCGCAGGGCAGGAACTGGCCAGGGGCCTCCCACATGAGAACTGAACTGGGGGCACACCCCAGTTCAGCATATGGGTCCGCATGGGCCGGGGCTGGGATTTGCTCATTGGACCCCAGGGCTGCAAGGTGAGTGTTCAACCCACTGAGCCATCCCAGCATCCCCAAGTTCATACCTTTTGATCCCTTAATTTCCTTTTTTTTTTAAAGATTTATTTTTATTGTTTTTGACAGAGAGAGAGAGAGAGAGAGAGAGAGATAGAGAGATAGAGAGATACATAGACAGAGAGAAGGCGGAGGGCCCAGAACAGTCTCCATAGTTGTACATCATTGGTTTTTCCACATAGTTTGATTCCACAGGTGGGCGAGGCTGCACAGGGTAGGAACTGGGCCGGGGTCTCGCCCCAGTGAGAACTGAACTGGGGGCACTCCCCAGTTCAGCATATGGGTCCGCACGGGCCAGGGCCGGGATTCGATCCTCGGTCTCCAGGGCTGCAAAGTGAGCGCTTAACCCACTGAGCCATCCCGGCTTCCCCATTGATCCCTTAATTTCTTATTCTTTTTTTTTTTTTATATCTTTTCACATTTTATAGAGAGTAATTATCTTTTTATCTTCAGTGCATATTTATTTCTATTTTACTTTTGACAGATAGAGAGAGAGACAGAGACAGAGACAGTTAGAGAACCGAACTGTGGGAACTCCCCAGTTCAGCATGTGGGTCCTGCCTGGGCCGGAGCCGGGATTCGATCCTTGGTCCTCGTGGCCTCAAAGCGAGCGCTCAACCCGCTGAGCCGTCCCGGCTTTCCCCTAATTTCTTATTCTTAACAGGTAATTAATATTTCCATTCATTGGCTACATTATGGGCTTAGAATAGAACCTCGAAAGCCATAGCAATAGATTGACCGGTAAGTTGTATGATTGAAGAAAGCTACCTGTTCATGGAGATACCAAATGGCTTTTATTTGTGTGAAATCTAATTTTTTTTTTTTTTTATTGTTTTTGACAGAGAGATACAGAGACAGAGAGAGGGGGAGGGCCCAGAACAGTCTCCATAGTTGCATATCATTTGTTTTTCCACATAGTTTTATTCCACAGGTGGGAGTGGGCCTGCACAGGGCAGGAACTGGGCCAGGGTCTTCCCCCTGGTGAGAACTGAACTGGGGGCATATGGGTCCACACAGGCCAGGGCTGGGATTCGATCCTTGGTCCTCGGGGCTTACAAAGCGAGCGCTTAACCCACTGAGCCATCCTGGCATTCCGTGAAATCTAATTTTTTAAAGATTTATTATTGTTTTGACAGAGAGACAGAAGAAGGAGGGCCCAGAGCAGTCTCCATAGTTGCATGTCATTGGTTTTCGACATAGTTTTGGCCCAGGAACTGGGCAGGGGGCCTCCCGTATCTTGGGAGGCATGCCCCCTCAGGTTGGAGGCCTCTCACATGAGAAGCATGCCCCGGGTGGGAGCCAAACCAAACTGGGGTGGGAAGCACTCCCCAGTTCAGCATATGGGTCTGCCTGGACTGGGACTCTATCCTTGGACCCGGGGGCTGCTGTGTGAGCATTCAATCTGCTGAGCCATCCTGGATTCCCGAAATCTAATTTTTAAGCATCGCTTTTTAGGAAGAATATTGAGTAGATGACATTTGGAAGACTTGTTTACTTGATTTAAAACCTGGGTTTATAAATACTTTAACAAATCCGCAAGTTACAAAGAGAATCTCCCACATCTTCATGTTATTTTTCTCTTCAAATAGCATAAGATTGCTTTTTGAACATATATATCATTATATGGAAATTTCAAAGGATAAACCATTGTTTAACCAGTGCTTTAAATAATTTTCCTAAAGGTGAAAAAATGAAATTTCAAGGTTAGTTTGAGGTTTTGAATTTTCTCTTATTATTTCAGAAGGATAACTCATCTTAGTAAAGATAGATCTTTAAGTATAAAGGTAATAAAGATAGTAAATTGGATAGTGAGTTTTATAAGATCAAAGGGCAACAGACAAGGGACAAGTTTCTCTTTTGTATTTTAGTGGTGTATTTATAGGTATTCAGTAAATAATAACTACTAACTAGTATGTTGCAACATGAACATTTCAGTCATATGAAACTAATTTTACATTTTAAAAAATAATATATTCTATGTTTGTCCTTGAGTTGGTTTTTTTTTAAAGATTTATTTTTATTGTTTTTGACAGAGAGAGAGAGAGAGATATACAGAGACAGAGAGAAGGGGGAGGGCCCAGAACAGTCTCCATAGTTGCATATCATTGGTTTTTCTACATAGTTTCATTCCACAGGTGGGCACAGGGCTGCACAGGGCAGGAACTGGGCCAGGATCTCACCCCAGTGAGAACTGAACTGGGGGCACTCCCTAGTTCAGCATGTGGGTCCGCATGGGCCGGGGCCGGGATTCGATCCTCGGTCCCTGGGGGCTGCAAAGTGAGCGCTTAACTCACTGAGCCATCCCGGTTTCCCCTGTCCTTGAGTTTTAAGAAAATAGTCCTTAAATTTATTTGTTTACCTGGTAGCCTGTGGTCATTTAGAGCTTATTTCATGGGTTTGTCTATGGAAGTATTGATATATAGCGATGAGCATGTCTTTCAGATGGGTCATGAGACTTTGAACAATCATACTGAATCAAATAAATGAATAGACTGTTCCAGTGTGGATAATTGGGAAAGATTTCCAATTATCTGACAGATGATTGGCCACTTATGTAGAGAGAAAGATTAAAGCAGAGGCTAATAACTTTTTACTTTGCAAGTTGTAGAATTATCTTGCAAAATTTGATTATGATAATTGAAGAAGATTGGAGAATGCTATGTACACATGTTCATGGATAGCTTCTCAGATAGCAATAGAAGAAAGCATTAGTAAATATTAGTGAAATATACTTTCTGGGATTAAAATTTCAAATGTTGATTTTTTAATTTTTTTTAAAAGACTTATGTTATTGTTTGAAAGAAGGTGAGAAAGAAAGAGAAAAAAAAGTAGTCTCCATAGCTGCACATCATTAATTGTGACATAGTTTCATTCCAGGCAGGTACATGTGGGACCGTGCAGGGTGGGACCTGAAATGGGTCCTCCTGCATGGGAGGAGAGAACCTTTGCCACCATCCTGGTGGTTACCAGTTGTGCCACAGTTCATCACATGGATTTTCATGAATGGGGGCCGGCATTCAATTCCCAGACCTAGGTTGCAAGGCAAGCGCTCAACCTGCTGAGCTGTCTTGGCATCCCAGTAATGATTTTTAACAGATAGGTGTAGAGCAGTATATTTTTCAAATTCTCACAAGCAAGGTGCTTTGGAAAAGGGAATGTTACTTGAGCAAATTTTGATTTAATAGCAGCCTCTTTGGGATACATAATCCTTCTTGGCATATTAAAGTTCTGAGAAATCCTTTAGTAAAATAGGCTTAATTCACTTTCTTAAATTTTTGAAGTCTTGGACCCACTTTTTTCCAACTTTAATGATCCAGGGAGTTAGTTATTGTTCCAGGAGATACAATTTTGGGAAGTGCAGAGGTAGAGTGCTGTTTTTAATTGATTGCTTATTTGCATTTAATGGAATTATATAAAAACATCAAGTAAAACTTTTCTTGTGTTCTCTTCAGCTTTTAGCCCTGTCTAAGCATGTGTTAATCATTAAGTACCAAAGTCTGTCATTCTGAGCCCTCCCCAATTATTTGGCTTAAGCAAATGATCATTTTGTTATTGTGTGGCTGATTTTCTCTTTCATTACTCAGTACAGTAGTACACTAAAATTAAAGACTTTTTCTGCTTTTACAGTGTTGCATTGGCTGTTTCCTAGTTTTTCAGTTCTTTAACCCATCTCCTGAGTACCCTGAGAATACTCCCCTGCAGCTGCAGTGTTTACCCTGAGATAACTGCAGATTACAGTCCTAATGTTACAGTTTCATGCTTTGAAGTTTACCACTTGAAAAATTATTATTAATGTAAAGTAGAAGTACATGAAAATTTCAGTAGGAAGTTTTAAGGGTGAATCACTTCTAACACTGTCTTTAATATATGAATTCTTATCTGCTTGAACATAAAACAGTAAATTTTATAGTAAAATAAGATCTTTATTTTCTGCTTTTCTTCCTAAAAATACTTCTTGAGGCTACCTTAGTTTCTTGGTCTATGTAAGTTAGATTCATTCTCTAGTTCAGTTTTGTAAGTTAATGGTTTCTTATATAAAGCCATTCGGATCTGAGATGGGACATGAATTGATTAAATTTCAACAAGCATTTCTAAGAAATATCCCTAGGGTTTTACTAAACCATGGAAGACCATAATGCATAACTAAGCACTCAAAAAATTCCTAGAAAGGATCTAAATAATCCTGATTTCTTTTTCTCCCTATTTAAATCTCATTTTAGCTGCATTGGGTGTTCAGCAACCATCACTCCTTGGAGCATCTCCTACCATTTATACACAGCAAACTGCGTTGGCGGCAGCAGGCCTTACCACACAGACCCCAGCAAACTATCAGTTAACTCAAACTGCAGCATTGCAGCAACAAGCTGCAGCTGCAGCAGCTGCATTGCAACAGGTGAATTTTTAATAGGTTTTGATATGTGACATAGAAAACTGTCAGTTCTGAGAAACCAGAATGGACACCTTCACTTTTTAAAGAATGAATACTTTTCACTTTATAAAGACTGAATAATTGTGTGTTTTTATTATGCTTCTAGTATTTTTCTGGTGATAAAAATTATGTATGTCCAGCACATATAGTGAAGTATAGTTGCATAGTCAAAATTCTTAAATTGGGCAGCTCTTATAACTTAATTATTTGAACAAAATTCAGTTCTTAATTGATCCCAGATTATCAGTAATTACCATTTTATTTTAGATCATATTGATCAGTTCTGCAAAATTTCTAGGTTAATTTTGGTTATGTATTTATATGTATGTGTATTGTTTTTTTGAGAATAAGTAAAACTAATATCTATATTTTTCTTTGAAAAAAATTTTTTTTTCCAGCAATATTCACAACCTCAACAGGCCTTGTATAGTGTGCAACAACAGGTTAGTTTATATGTCTTCCATGTTAAAAACTGGTTTTAAAAAAGACATTTGTTTCAAATTCAGTTTATATAGATTTTATAAATTTTATTTCCTGTCAGCTACCTTAATATGTGATTTGAATTCTTTGTGGGTAGGGGAAATGAGGTATGTAAAAAGGAATGTCTCCAAATGAGAGGAAGATAGGAGACAGGTCCTGAAAACTGAAATCTTCAATTAGCAGCTAGTGTTTGTCACATGTTTCTAAGAAAGCATGCAGAGGATAATCTGGAAAGAATCACTCTGTTTCTTAGTCTTTGACCCAATATTCCTATCTGGAGCTTTTAGCCCTACTGTACTGTACTAGGCCACAAGTGAAAATGAAAAGCTTCCTTTTCCCATTTAAAACCTAGACCTAGATAGACCACTGATTTTCAGCCTTAATTTTTTTAAAGCAAATTAACCCTCCCCCTTTTTTCCTAATGAAATTGTATATTGCACAATTGAAAAGGGGGAAGTTTCCTCTTGTAGTTCCCACCCCAACTCTCAGGGCACATTTGAACAATTTCAAAACTCAAGCTAAAAGCAAATTTCATTGGCCCCTTTTCCCTAGGCCAGGGGTGGTGAACCTTTTGGTGATTGAGTGCCAAAGTTTATGAAATAAGAGTATACTCGCTCCACTCGCATGCCAACCCATCGAGTGAGATAGAGGTATCGATTATTTTTATGTCTATAAGCATAAATAATTATTTTTTAAATGGTATTCACATCTCTGCATGCCGAAATAATTGCTCCGCGTGTGCCACTTTGGGCACGCGTGCCAGAGGTTCGCCACCCCCGCCCTAGGCTCATACTCTAATATTGCTCAAGTTCTTCTATCTGTGATGGTAGGAAGAAGTAAGACAAACTGAACCCAAGGGGAAGCCTGTCAAGGAAAAAAGAATTTTCCCTGCTGAAATACATAGAGGTTCTAGCCTAAACACCCATTCTAGGCATTTCCAGGGTTAACAGGTAGGATTCATTCCTTCTTATTGTGTTTAAGAAGCTTCAGGAAAGTATATCAGTGAGGAGATAAAAAGGATACAAGAGAGTGGGGCCAAAATTTAGACCCAAAGACACTATGGAGAAACAAGAGAGGCTTCACAACCCCTAAACACTTCCCTAGATCCATGTCCCAATTTCATCTTTGGCTGAGGGTCCTTTGGGGCTTCTGAAGCATTGCATTTTCCCTGAAGAGTTCTAACCCCACTAATAATTGCTTTAAACTAAAAATTGACAAGAGATTGATGTCAAAGTTGACTTTCTTGTTTTCAGAATACTCTTAGACCCATTTTAGTACTGTTATGAAATACATTATTAAAGATTATGTGTTAGATTGAAACTTATGAAAATGGCAGTAACTCAAATGACTTGCCTTTAAAAATGCCGTTACTCATTTGTTCTTGACTTACAGAAAAATAGTAATTTGGTAGACTAAACCTCTAAAACATGTGGACTTGAGGTAGACTGTTTTGAATTAGAACTTTATATAGGTTCTTTTAGCCTAGTTTAAGTTAAGTTTCTATTTCAGAGTTTGTAAATTTCCCCCATCATACCAAATTCTTTACTTTCTGGTAATGTTACATACTTAGCTATTGCTAGAAAAACTATCATTGTTTTTTGTGTGTGTATGTGTTTGTTTTTTATGTGCTGTCCTTTATCATCCCCATGCGGTGGCCTCAGATCATCAGGGGTATACACATGAATTGGATAGCCAGTAATATTTTATTTTTATTTTTCAATAAAACTTGACGTTCAATATTTTATATTAGTTTCGGGTATATAGAATAGTAGTTAGACATACAATTTATAAAGTGATACCAGTCTGTGGCCTGGTAGGAATCGGACCACACAGCAGGAAGTGAATGGTAGGCGAGTGAGCAAATCTTCGTTTGTATTTACAGCTGATCCCCATCGCTCTGCATTACCTCCTGAGCTCTGCTTCCTGTCAAATCAGTGGTGGCATTAGTTGTGTAATTATTTTATTATATATTAAGCAGTGTAATTATAATAGAAATAATGTGCACAGTAAATGTGATGTGCTTGAATATCCCAAAACCATTCCCCTTTTCTTCCCAGTCTGTGGAAAAATTGTCTGCCACGAAGTCAGCCAGTCCCTGGTGCCAAAAAGGTTGGGGACCGCTGCTCTACTTCATATGCCAGTAATTACTTTGTAACTTCTAGTTTGTACTTTTTAATATCGTCACCTTTTTTACCTAGTTCCCCAGTCCCTCTTCCATCTTAGCCAGTGATTTTTTTTTTTAATTGTTTTTGACAGAGAGAGAGAGAGAGAGGAGAGAGATACAGATAGAGAACTGACCTGGGGGAACTCCCCAGTTCAGCACATGGGTTCGCACGGGCCGGGGCCGGGATTCGATCCTCGGTCCCCGGCGCTGCAAAGTGAGCGCTTAACCCACTGAGTCATCCCAGCTTCCCCAATATTTTTGATATAGGTAACATAAGGATGCTAAATCATTTCTTTAGTATGGTTATTAATGCATTGCAGAACTAGAAATCTTCTCCACTAAGGACTTGTTGGGGGGCTTTTGTGGATGTTTTTCCTATGAAATATAACAAAAAAGATCAGTTTCTGTAATAAATATTGAATGAGATAGTTATAAAATCAGGTCTGAAGTTAGAAATAGTTGAAGGAAACCTTAAACCTAATGAATGATTTCTGTTACTTTTCACGTCTTTTTTTTTTTTGTTAAATTTATTGGGGTGACATTGGTTGGTAACAATTAAATAGTTTCCGGATGTACAAATCTACATTACATCACGTGTGTATTGCATTATGTGCTTACCACCCAGAATCAGCTCTCCTTCCATCACCACATATCTGGTGCCCAACATATTTCTTAATTAGAAATAAAGTACCCATTTAATAGGCTTTTTCCTTATATAAAGAAAGCATCTGTGAAACAATGCTGATTGATTCTTTCTCTCTATTCCGTTTTTGTATGTTTGTTTCTTCTGTTTTTCAGTTACAGCAACCTCAGCAGACCCTTTTAACACAGGTTAGTTTGACATTATTTCTTTTGGATATCTGAGTGAAGAGTTTTAAAACCAAAGTTTTATTTCTATTCTAGTTTATTTTTCATTGTTTAAAGATGAATATTTATTGTATTCACATGATAGTTTGGCAATGTAATGGTAGAGATCAAAAGCATTTTTTTCTCTCATGGGTTTTAATTGCAGAGCCAGCTGTGATCTAGTTTGAATAAATATGAAGTCTTATTTTAAATTTAATACTGCTTTGACTTTTCAGCAGATGGGTTTGCACAGGCCAGAATCAAACCCCAGACATCATTATGAGGCAAGCACTCACCCACTGAGCAACCCCGGCCGGCATCCCCAAGTTTTTGAACTATTGATATGTAGTACTACTTTTAGGCTTTGTGGACAACTTACAGTCTCTGTTGCATTTTTTTTTTTTCTTTTTTACAATTCTTTAAAAGTGTAAAAATTGTTGCCTTATATACTGCAGAAGTATCATAGGCTGTGGGCTGAATTTGGTTCCTGGTTTTTAGAATCCTATGGTATGTAAATTTACTTAGAATGAAATACTAAGCAACTGTTAAAAAGGAAGCAGAATCTCTGTTTTTTTAAAGATATATTTTATTGTTTAGGAGGAGGTGAGAGAGAGAGAGAAGAGGGGAGGGACCAGAGCAATCTCCATAGTTGTAATTTTACATCATTAGTTGTGACATGGTTTCATTCTATGCAGTTGAATGTGGGACCATGCCGGGTGGGAACTGAACTGGAGGCTTCCCACATGGAAGGTGAGAACCTTCGCCACTGAGCCAGCTTGTCCATTACCAGTTGCACTACAGTTTATCATACGGGGTTTGCAAAGGCAGGGGCCAGGAATCGAACCCTGGACTATAGTTGTGAGGCAAGCACTTAACCTCTGAGCTATCCTGGGATCCTCAGAATCTCTTAATAATAACTGGTGGGGAAGCCGGGATGGCTCAGTGGGTTAAGCGCTCACTTTGCAGCACCAGGGACTAAGGATCGAATCCTGGCCCCGGCCCATGCAGAACCATATGCTGAACTGGGAGCTCCCCCAGTCCAGTTGTCTCTCTGTCTCTGTCTCTGTATCTCTCTTTCTCTGTCAAAAAAAAAAAAAAAATATATATATATATATATATATAAAAAAATAATAATAATAATAACTGGTGACAGTATTGCCCTATGCATAGGGAACTGGGTAGCTGAGAAACAAGAGTAAGAGAAGCTTTTTACTATACAACCTTTCATATGTTTTAGTTTTGAATCTTGTTATTTTATTTTATTTTTTTTAAAGATTTATTTTTATTGTTTTTGACAGAGACAGAGAGAAGGGGGAGGACCCAGAACAGTCTCCATAGTTCCACATCATTGGTGTTTCCACACAGTTTCATTCCACAGGTGGGCGGGGCTGCACAGGGCAGGAACTGGGCCGGGGTCTTCACCCCAGTAAGAACCGACTGGGAGCACTCCCCAGTTCAGCACATGGGTCCACACGGGCTGTGGCCGGGATTCGACCCAAAGTCCCTGGGGCTGCAAAGTGAGCACTCAACCCACTGAGTCATCCCAGCTTCCCCTTGTTATTTTTTTAAAGCATACTTCAAATGAGAAATCAACCTCACTTTTTAAATTAAATAATTAAAATTGATTAGCAGCTGTGTCATCTCATGTTTTCAATCTCCAGTAGTAAAAGTTCCAAATTAAGTAGAAAAGCTGTAAAAGTTAGTCTTTTCTTAGAATAGCATTTCCCATACTGTGCCCATAAATCATTAGTGTGTTAGTATATTAGAGAAATTTCATGGAGAAATAGTTCTGTGGTCATAGTTTAAGAAATGCCGAATTTCTTTACTATTTTATATATAAAGAGTCCATATGTGTGTGTGTGTGTGTGTGAGATATATATATATATATATATATATATATATATATATGACATTCTTTTTTATTTTTTTATTTTCAGTTGTACATCTTTGAGACTTGCTTTATTGGTCAGATATAAAACAAATTCTACAGTTTGACTTGAAGAATCAGATGATTTGTTCTTTTAAATTATTTTATTTCTATTTATATATAGGAGTTTTAGTCATCAATATATTGTTATCCATGCTTGATTGTACCAGAAAAGACCAATTAGGGGAAGCCGGGATGGCTCAGTGGGTTAAGTGCTGACTTTGCAGCGTCAGGGACCAAGGATCGAATCCCGGCCCCGGCCCGTGTGGACCCATGTGCTGAACTGGGGAGTTCCCCTAGTTCAGTTCTCTCTCTGTCTCTGTATCTCTCTCGCTCTCTCTCTGTCAAAAACAATAAAATAAATAAATAAATAATTTATTTAAAAAAAAAAAAGACCAATTAAAGTGTTAACATTTTAATTTTCCCAGTTTTATTGAGATATAATTGACATATAACATTGAATTAGTTAAAGGTACAATATAATGATTTGATATATGTATATTATAAGATGATTATTGCCACAATAAGTTTAGTTAACTTATATCACCTCCCATAGTTACACATTTGTTTTTCTTCTGATGAGAACTTAAGATCTTTCTTAGTAACTTTCAAATATATGATACAGTATTCATGCTGTATATTACACCCCGGAACTTATCTTAAAACTGGAAGTTAATACTTTTTGACTACCTATGACCATTCCCATCACCATTGCCTTCACCTTCCTCCTCTGGGAGCCTTTGAGTTCTTTGCTTTTAGAGTCCACATATAAGTGACATTGTACATATCTTATCTTTCTCAATCTGACTTATTTCGCTTATGTAAGACTTTCCTGAGTCTTTACATGCCACTATGGAATTTGAATTTCTAGGAGGGAGCTAAAATATGCAGTGTTCTTTAAACTTATTGCACTGTAGTATTTTTTTCCAGGAACAACCTGTGAAAACATTTATCTGAGAGAACTTGGTGAAATAGATCAAAAATAACAATTTTGGGGGATGCTGGGCTAGCTCAGCAGGTTGAGTGCTTGCCTTGCAACCACAAGGTCCAGATTGAATCCTTGGCCTTGGCCCATGTAAACCCATACGTTGAACTGTGGCGAAACTGGTAACTGCCGAGATGGCTCAGCAGTGAAGATTCTTGTCTACCATGTGCAGTTCCTGCCCTGCACGGCCCCACATCTACCTGCATGAAATGAAACTATGTCACAACTAATGAATGTACAACTATGGAGACTGCTCTGGGCCCTCCCCACTTCTCTCTCTCACATTGTCTGAAACAATAAAATAATCTTTAAAACATATAACTTTTTAGACTTGATTCTCATATTTAGGGCGTATATGTGTATTTTGTAACTTCAAAGTATTTTTAGCATTTGAGTTTAGTCATTTTTAATTTCTAGACTATTTCAAATCATTACCTTAATTTGATGTTGATTTTGTTTTATAGCCAGCTGTTGCACTGCCTACAAGCCTTAGCCTCTCTACTCCTCAGCCTGCAGCACAGATAACTGTATCATATCCAACACCAAGGTCCAGTCAGCAACAAACTCAACCTCAGAAACAGCGTGTTTTTACAGGGGTGGTTACAAAGCTACATGATACATTTGGATTTGTGGATGAAGATGTATTCTTTCAACTTAGGTAAACTTCGTTAGGTGTTGGTAGATGCCTTCTTTTATTTAAAAATTAAGTATATTGATAAGGCTCCTGCTTAATTGTGGCATAGGATTGTGGTTTAGCTATAATTTTTTTCTTTTTATAATTTGTTTTAATTATTCAGCTTTGTGGTATACCTTTTTTGATGGAGAATGTGATTGACGATATTTGACTATTGAACAAACTAGTTATGGTGAATTCTTTATAAATGTTTTATAGGGGTGAGTTATCATTTCTATAATAACTTTTCATGGGCAGAAATACAGTCAGATTAGGAACTGAAATAGTCATATGGCTTTTAAATTTTTTTTTTTTTTTTTTTATCTTTTCACATTTATAGAGAGAGAAATTATCTTTTTGTCTTCAGTGCATATTTATTTCTATTTTACTTTTGACAGGTAGAGAGAGAGACAGAGACAGAGACAGTTAGAGAACCGAACTGTGGGAACTCCCCAGTTCAGCATGTGGGTCCTGCCTAGGACGGAGCCGGGATTCGATCCCCGGTCCTCGTGGCCTCAAAGCGAGCGCTCAACCCGCTGAGCCGTCCCGGCTTTCCCCGGCTTTTAAATTTTAATCTTTTGTTTGACATACCTAGTTTCTATTTACCAAGAATATATATTTTTTTAAAGATTTATCTTAATTGATTTTTGACAGACAGAGAGAAACAGCTAGAAACAGAAGGGGAGGGCCCAGAGCAATCTCCATAGTTGACATTAGTTTTCCATATAGTTTCACTCTGCAGGTGGGCACAGGGCTGTGCAGGGCAGGAACTGGGCCAGAAGCCTCCCACATAGGCCTCGGCAAGAACTGAACTGGGGGTACACCCCAGTTCAGCATGTGGGTTCGCATGGGCCGGGGCCGGGATTCGATCCTCGATCCCTGGGGCTTCAAAGCGAGCACTTAACCCGCTGAGCCATCCCAGCTTTCCCCTAAGAATATTTTTAATTGAAATATTAAATAGAATTGAATGATGAGCTAACATATTCAAAATAGTATTTTGTTAGTGTTGTGTTGGTTTCAGGAAATAGGAATTTCCTTAGATATTTCAAAATATATTTTTTTAAATATATATTTTTTATTTATTTATTTTTGACAGAGAGATAGAGAGAGAGAGAGAGAGAGAGAGAGAGATACAGAGACAGAGAGAGAACTGAACTGGGGGAGCTCCCAGTTCAGCACATGGTTCCGCACGGGCTGGGGCCGGGGCCGGGATCCGATCCTCAGTCCCTGGCGCTGCAAAGTAAGCGCTTAACCCACTGAGCCATCCCGGCTTCCCCTCAAAATATATATATATATATTTTTTTAATATCTTTTTATATTTATAGAGAGTAATTATTTTATCTTCAGTGCATATTTATTTTTATTTTACTTTTGACAGATAGAGAGAGAGACAGAGACAGAGACAGCTAGAGAACCGAACTGTGGGAACTCCCCAGTTCAGCATGTGGGTCCGCCTGGGCTGGGGCCGGGATTCGATCCTCGGTCCTCGGGGCCTCAAAGCGAGCGCTCAACCCGCTGAGCCGTCCCGGCTTTCCCTCAAAATATATATATATATATATTTTTTTTTTATCCACATTTATAGAGAGAAATTATCTTTTTGTCTTCAGTGCATAGTTATCTCCACTTTACTTTTTGACAGATAGAGAGAGAGACAGAGACAGAGACAGTTAGAGAACCAAACTGTGGGAACTCCCCAGTTCAGCACGTGGGTCCTGCCTGGGCCGGAGCCGGGATTCGATCCTCGGTCCTCATGGCCTCAAAGCGAGCGCT
>PVKE010005070.1:0-24891 GCA_004027555.1 Craseonycteris thonglongyai | reverse complement strand
AAAATATATTTTTAATGAACTTCCTTAGAAGGACTTTATTTGGAAAATTAAATTTAATTACTATATAAGATTTTTCTGGAAGTTGATCTCATTTCTCTTTTTCCAAAGCCCAAAGCAAATCTTGCTCTTGGGTCATAAAAGTTAGAAATTAATGTAAAGGGAGGGGAACAGTATTAGGAGAAAATGGGTAGAAAATTATTTGTTCCTTTTCAAACCCTGTTTTTATATAGAAAGAGGGTAAAATAGTTGTTTTTTTTTTGGAACTGAACTGGGGGCCTCACCGCATTCGGGAAGCACACCCCAGTTCAGCATGTGGGTCCGCCTGGGCCGGAGCCGGGATTCGATTCTCGGTCCTCGGGGCTTCAAAGCGAGTGCTTAACCCGCTGAGCCATTCCGGCTTTCCCAATAGTTCTAAAATAAGCCTAGCAGGTATACCTACTTTAAAAAGAAAAGTGTTTTAGGCTTTGAAATCAAATATAGTTTACTTTAAAATACCAAGTATATAAATCTTTTTTGAAGGAAGCTCTTGATTTTATTTATATTTAAATTAATTTTTTTTCCAGTGCTGTCAAAGGGAAAACTCCCCAAGTGGGTGACAGAGTATTGGTTGAAGCTACATATAATCCCAATATGCCTTTTAAATGGAATGCACAAAGAATTCAAACTCTACCAAATCAGGTATATAAAATATTGAGTTGGTTATTATAGAAACTTGGTAACTAAGTCCTCCAATTTACAAAGGTTTTTCTTTATTTTTAAAATTTTATTGTATTTCTTTATTTTTGTTAAGAATCAGTCCCAAACCCAGCCTTTACTGAAGACTCCTCCTGCTGTACTTCAGCCAATTGCACCCCAGACAACATTTGGTGTTCAAGCTCAGCCTCAACCCCAGACACTGCTGCAGGCACAGATTTCAGCAGCTTCTATTACACCATTATTGCAGACTCAGCCACAGCCTTTATTACAGCAACCACAGCAGAAAGGTAGTATGCAATGTATCTTTGCTTTTTATGATTCAGACTAATTCATAACTGCTTAGTTGTTTTTAAAATACAGTATGCTTTTAATTATAAGAAAGGCAGGGACTTCCTGAATAATTGAAAAGAAGGTTAAATATTTTGTGTAGACCACCTCTATAGCTAATTGGAAATAATTTTATGTTACTGTTCTTATTCAAAGACATGCTCTTTGTGAACTTAAACATCAAAACGATTAATAACCCTGTCTCCTTATCAGTATCTTATCTATAATGGAAGAAAATGTTTTTGAGATTTACTGTCAGGAGCGGGCTGGTGGGTTAGACAAAACACTCACCGGCTTCTGAGGTCAGTTGGCAAGAATAAAAAGACATGTCAACTTGCATCTTTTTTATTTATTTATTTATTTATTATTTTTAATTTTGACAGAGAGAGAGAGATACAGAGACAGAGACAGAGAGAGAACTGAACTGGGGGAGCTCCCAGCTCAGCACATGGTTCCGCACGGGCCAGGGCCGGGATTCGATCCTCGGTCCCTGGCGATGCAAAGCGAGCGCCCAACCCACTGAGCCATCCTGGCTTCCCCAACTTGCATCTTATAAATATTACTTTTTATATATATGTAGGGCCTGGTGGTAGCACTTTAAATTACTCATTGAACAGTAGTGCATCAAATAAGCTTTGTTTTAAAATATCCTTTGCAAATTATTTGAAATTGGACATTTTGTTACCGAAACAATGTTAAAAATTATAACCTTGGCTTAACAGAAGTCTAATTAATTAGTATTGGTTAAAAATGTAATTGTGGTGTTTTCTCTCTCTTTTTTTTTATAAATTATGACACATTTAGAGCAAAGTAGTAAAACATTACAATATAATGAGTTATTGAATACCCATGTAGTCACTACTGGGGTAAAAAAAATACACAATTGCTAGTTAACTCTTCTTTTTTTAATAGTTTTCCCCTCTAATTATGCATCCTCATAATATAGCTTTGTTTTTGAATTTTACATAAGATGTGATCCATTTACATAATCTTTTATGTAAGACTTCATTCAGTATTGTTTTAAAGTTTTCAGGATATTTATATTCCATGTGGTTTTGATTTCTTCATTTTTATTATTACATAATCCATTGTATGAATATTATACAATTTATCTGTCCTTTGGCAAATGTTTGCATTGTTTCTGGTGTTTGGTTTCTGAAAATGCTGCTATGACTGTTCTCATATATGTGGCCAGGGCAGTGTGCATAGGTTTTCCTAGGCATATACCTTGTGGTAGAATATCAGGGTCTGAAGGTTTGTGTAGCTTTGCACAGTGGTAATATTATAGCCAGTGAGGTTTATCCGAGGCATGATTATTGCTGATTGAAAACTGAAGGTTTGTGTAGCTTAACCTTACTAGGTAATGCCAGAGTCTTTTATTTTCAGGCTACTTGGTTCTTCCACGTATGTGTCTGACTTTTAGTCCTATGATTTTTTTTTTTTTTTTTCCTGAAAGATTTTGTTTTCCCTTTGCGAATTGGGACTTGAATACCGTTGTTTTCCCCTTCTGTCTCAAGAAGAGATATGGCTTTTGTGGGAGGGCTCAAGGAAGCAGTGTTTCTGGTGGTGGCGATCTGTCCCATGAGCATAGTAGATGATTGACAGGAACAATGAGAGTAGGATAGAAAAAAAGAGAAAAGAGGTGTAGTAGGATGAGGCATCAGTAGAACTGGGCTATGCTAAGGTTCAGTTGGCAGAATGGCAAGGAAATCTGCATTGGCAACTGGGATTCCTTTAGCAATACCAACCCATTAATCTTTAGCTGGCACAGTATTAACATAAGAAACATTCAGGGGATGCTGGGATAGCTCACCAGGTTGAGTGCTTGCCTTGCAACCATGAGGTCTGGGGATCAAATCTGAACCCAGCGTGTGCAAAACTATATGCTGAACTGTGGTGGTGAAGGTTCTCACCTCCTGTGAGGGAGGCCCCAGGTTTGGTTTCTACCCCATGCAGCCCCACATCCACTTGTGTGGAATGAAGCTATGTCACAGCTAATGTAAAACTATGGAGACTGCTCTGGGCCCTTGCCCCTTCTCTTCTCTCTCTTCTCTCAAAGACAATAAAATAAATATTTTAAAAAAGAAAGAAAAATATTCATAAATTAGCTGGCTTTTTCACCCCAAATTTTTATCATGAAAAATTTCAAGTATGTAAAAACGTTGAAAGAATAGCATAATGATCACTTGTATACCTAACAACCGTGAACAGTTAACATTTTACCAATGTGTTTTGCTTGCACTATTGGCTTAAACTTGAAGTAATTTCTAGACATTATGACATTTCACCGCTGTATACTTAAGCACAATCTATTATCACATTGAAGAAAAAGTATTTAAATACCCTATTTATATTCAAGTCTCTCCAGTTGTCTCCTAAATGTCTTTTAAGGTTACGGTATTTTTTGTTTCCTTAACAGAAAGCCAAGTTTATGCATTATATTTATTTAGTTACATTTCTTCAGTCTTTTTTGTATTAAAATAGCTTCCCATTTTCTCTTTCTTATTTTATTTACTTTGATTTTTTGAAGAAATTAGGTTAGTTAGACTTGTAGATTCTTTTTGAATGTTGTATTCTGGATTTCTCTTGATTCCTTGTGATGTTCTTACCTTGTTCTTCTGCCATATGAACTATTAACTCTAGGATAAGTCTAAAGGCTTTTAACAAGAACACATAGGTGATTTTTAATTCATACTGAATCACACTCTAGAAGGCACATATTGTCAGTTTCTTCCACTGTTTTTGATGCTAAATTTGGTTACTTGGTCAAAGTGATGGCCATACTTTTTTTTTTTTAAGATTTATTGTTTTTGAGAGAATTTGAGAGAAAATTGTGGGTATGGTCAGAGCAGTCTCTCCATAGTTGTACATCATTAGTTGTGACATGGTTTTTTATTACACACAGGTGAATGTGGGGCTGCATGGGGGGTGGGGAATCAAACTGGGGGCCTCCCACGTGGGAGGTGAGCATCGTCACTGCCATCCTGGCATTTACTAGTCGCTCTGCAGTTCAGCATGTGGGTTTGAATGGCCTGGGACCGGGGTCGGGATTTGATTCCTGGACCTCATGGTTGCAAAGCAACCGCTCAACCTTCTGAGCTATCCCGGCATCCCATAAATCTTTTTATTTTGTTTCTATATAAGAGGTTCTTTTTCTTTGTATAGATAATCTCTGGATGATACTTTGACACCCTGTGAATATCCTGTGAATGAAAAAGAGGCCACATACAAAACCTGACAAGTTCAGTGGAGGCCAGCATAGAGGGTCTTACAACTCAGAGATCAAAAGTAACCACATAGGGTTATTTGAACATAAAAATTCTTTTTTCTAATATATTTTTATTTTTTTATTTTTGAGAGAGAGATACAGAGACAGAGAGAGAACTGAACTGGGGGAGCTCCCAGTTCAGCATATGGTTCCGCATGGACCAGGGCCGGGATTCGATCCCCAGTCCCCGGTGCTGCAAAGTGAGCACTTGACCCACTGAGCTATCCCGGCTTACCCTGAACATAAAAATTCTTAACTAAAAGCTGGTCATGGTAGGTAATCATGACCTGGGCCTGTAACTTCCTTGACAAAGTCCATCTTTTTCTTAGTAAGCCTTCCCATTATCTTTTTGCGTCTAAGATAACATGCCCTTGGAATGTCAGAGTAATCCCCCTTTTTCAGATCCCCCAGGGTACTACCTCGCACCTGAGCACAAGACCACAGAACCAACCCCTAGTTGTTATCTTACTACTCAAATACCACGTCTGTATCCTGTAAATGTTAATTATTAGCTATCCTGTACCCTCCAATGTAAAAGAAGTATGTGTTTCTTAAATTTATTTTTTATCTAATGCCAAAGTCTCCCCCACTTTGCTTTCTTCTGCCTCTATTAACTACTAGTAATGGATTTCATGTAACCGTCCTTATGTCTCCTCCTTTGATTCTAATGTATAAAATTAGCTGCAAAACTTATATTTTCCAGAGCATGCTCTTAATCCATTGTAATTTTGTTTCCTGACAGTTGTTGTCAGTTTTGCTCAAATAAACTCATTAAAATTCTCTACAGGTTTGGATATTTCTTATGTTAACAGTCTTATATGGATATGGCAATCTTTGGTTTACTGTCCATAAATAAGGATTTGGGCTATTATACACACCTTAGATTTGGTCCATGGCCTGGTTTTGTGTGGTTCCTGAACCAGAAATAGTTTTTGAATTTCTAAAAGGTGCTTAAAAAATATGCAAATATACCAAATGGTCTCTACCACTTGTGGGCCACAAAACCTAAAATATTAGCCAATTTTTTTCTATATAATTTAACCAGATAATGATTTTGAACCTAGTTTAAATAAGTTAAAATATTTTTTTCTGTCTTTTAAAGCTGGTTTATTGCAGCCTCCTGTGCGTATAGTTTCACAGCCACAACCAGCACGAAGGTTAGATCCACCATCCAGATTTTCAGGAAGGAATGACAGAGGTGATCAAGTGCCCAACAGAAAAGATGACCGGAGGTATGTAGTTAGAAGTATACTTTTGATGATGGTGATGGTTGCACAACGGGAATGCACTTAATGCCACTTAAAAATTGTTAAAATGGTAAATTTATGTTATATGTATTTTACCACAATTTAAAACATTATTTTAAAATGTATACTGTGGAATCTTGCTTATATTACATGTGATTTTTGTGAAAGAACTCTTGACTAATGCCAGAAATATTAGTAATTTTAGAAAAATTTGCTTTAAGTCGTGAAAGGGAGAGAGAAAGACGTAGATCCAGAGAAAGATCTCCTCAGAGAAAACGTTCCCGGGAGAGATCTCCTCGAAGAGAGAGAGAACGATCACCTCGAAGAGTTCGCCGTGTTGTTCCACGTTATACAGTTCAGTTTTCAAAGTTTTCTTTAGATTGGTAAGTCATTTCCTCCCCCATTGTTTTATTGAATTGCTAGCTTTGTAATTTTGTATAGTTTGGTAAAATATATTACATACAGAGATATTTTTCTTGCAACTTTCATTTCCTGACATTTAGTATTCTTAGTTTCTATAAGGGCAGAAATGCAATTTGAAGTAGCATTTTAGTTCTTTGTAAGGGTTGCATTATTTTTATATACTCATTAACTATATAAGCTATTGAAAAAGACAGCCCCTATGTGATGAGATTAATTCTTAAAGTTAGAATTATTTAAGATCCAGATTTATTGATAACTTTATTAAGTTCCTACATAGTCCATTGTATATGGTAAAGTAATGTAACAGTGAATCAGATATTTCAAATTAGCTGTGGCCATGTATGTGGCAATGTAGTATAAGAGAAACATATACCTACCTAGACACTCACAGACATATAACATATACATATGTATGTATACATAAATATATTTTTTCAGGGAATGCCAGGATAGCTCAGCAGGTTGAGTGCTTGCTTTGTAGCTACAAGGTCCAGGGATTAAATCCCAGTCCCTCCCTGCCTGTGTTAACCCATGTGCTGAACTATATGGTACAACTGGTAACTGCCAGGATGGCAGCAAAGGTTCTCGCCTCCTATGTGGGAGGCCTCCAGTTTGAGTTCCTGCCCCACACAGTCCCACATCCACCTGTACAGAATGAAACCATGTCATAACAGGGTGTGCAACTTATGGGGACTGCTCTATGCCCTCCCGCCTTCTCTTTCTCTCTCTTTCACTGTCTCTCAAAAATACATTTTTCAGCCTTTGGAATACAAAGTAATGGGCAATTTACCAAGAATTTCTGAGCTTCACCTGCAAAATAAAAATTATATTATCTAGCAGAATTATTATAAGATTGAGTTCATGTATCTAGAGCAACAGTGTGGCATTTTTTAAAAAGATTTATTTATTGTTTTTGACAGAGACAGAAAGGGGAGGGCCAGAGCAGTCTCCATCAGTAGTATGTCGTCAGTTTTTGGCATGGTTTATTCCACATGTGTGTGTGTGTTGGGGGGGACAGTAGGGTGGGAATGGAGCCAGGGGTCTCCTGCATGGGTAGCACACCCAAGTTCGGCATATGGGGCCACACAGGCCAGGGCCAGGATTTGATCCTCGGTTCCCAGGGCTGTAAAACAAGCACTTGACATGCTGAGCCATCCTGGCTTACCCCACTTCTCCACTTTGAAATAAATTCCCAGAACATCAAATGAGCCAATTATAAATAAAAATGGCTTTTAAAAGTTTCCACACCTCTTCTCATGTTGTGGAAATCAAGATTTTCTTATGGTAATGTGATTATAAAAAACTAAATGCCAAGAAATGATTTAGTTATATTTATCTCATTTTATTATAGGTTTTACTTCTGTGGAGTAAGATACAACTTCAAAAATTCTGGTGATGGGAAACATACTATTATACATGCTTTCTGTTTGCATCACTTCTTTAAACAACAGAAGCAAAACTCACATACCTGTTTTTTACATTTTATTTTGATAGCTTAATTTTATTTACATAAAGTATTAATTATATTAGTATTCATAATTGATGAGTTTATCACTCTGTGTTTCTTTTTAGGCCTCAAATAAAGAGACATTCCTATAAATGTATTAGTTCATATTTTATAGCCTTGTTTTCAGTTGTCTTTGAAAAAGACAATGTTATCTTTTATCTTCCAAATTGTTGGTGTTTTCTCCTTTTCATTATGCTTCTAACAGAAATCTCTTGGCTTTTTACCAGATTGATTGACCTTTGAGTTTCTCTCCTTTAAAAGCTTTGCTTCTTAGAAAAAAGGAAATCATTCTTTAAAAAATCAGTATGCCAGATTTAAAAGGCAAGAGACTTATCCTCTCTTTACATAATAAACAAATCAGGTATGGATCTTAATCATTAGCAGAGAGGTATAGAAGTGTGGATAATTCCCCAAAATGTGAATTTTGCTTTCATGAAAATTTTTATATTTAATTTTGAATATAAATATTCCTGACCTAGGATCTTACTATAGAATAATGATTGTATTTTTCCTACATTGTATAAAGCTGGTTGAGGAGCACTCATACTAACTTGGTACTACTACTTTGCATTCATTCTACATGAACCATAATTTTCTCAAAAGTACAGTTTCAACTGAGGCAGAACTGCTTTTGTTCAGGTCTTCTCTGGAGCTGGAGTTGAAGTTATTTCAGAGGTTTTCTCTAATGAGATTTTTTATTGTTTTTTTTTGGACAGAGAGAGACAAAGAGATACAGAGACAGAAGAGGGAGGGCCCAGAGCAGTCTCCATAGTTGCACATTATTGGTTTTTCCACATAGTTTCATTCCACAGGTGGGCGCAGGGCTGCATAGGGCAAGAACTGGGCTGGGGTCCCACCCTGGTGGGAACCGAACTGGGGGCACTCCCTAGTTCAGCATATGGGTCCACAAGGGTCGGGCTGATTTGATCCTCAGTCCCCAGGGTTGCAAAGTGAGCGCTTAACCTATTGAGCCATCCTGGCTTCCCATGAATTTTAAGCTATACACACCAAGTAAAGAAATGAAGGTAACAGTTTAGATACCAGTTATTTATTCACTACTGTAAGCCTACAATTTGAAAGTTAGATATTCATAGTACTCTATGTACATCTATAGCTCATTAATAATTGTCCGTTTGCAGTGGGCTTTTAACTATGCCAGTTTATGTAAATCAGAATTGAGTAAATGTTTGCATAATCTTTGGTCTTAAGGCTATTTATTCACTACTTATGTCTGTTTTTTCAGTCCTAGTTGTGACATGATGGAACTAAGGCGCCGTTATCAGAATTTATATATACCTAGTGACTTTTTTGATGCTCAGTTTACATGGGTGGATGCTTTCCCTTTGTCAAGACCATTTCAGCTGGGAAATTACTGCAATTTCTATGTAATGCACAGAGAAGTAGATTCCTTAGAAAAAAATATTGCCATTCTTGATCCACCAGATGCTGACCACTTATACAGCGCAAAGGTTTGTATTCTGTGATATACAGCTAAAATTTCTGAGCAGTTATTTATATTAAGAGTATATGTGGAGTTAATCCTAAGAAAGTAGTTACTAGGTTTAAGACCTGAGTACCTATGTTTTCTCTTTGTCTGCCTGATTCTGTTTTGGTTATTTAAGTAATTTAATCTTTCTTCACGTTACTTCTTAAACTGTAACATTATGGTCATTGTTTTAACATTTTTAACCTTGTAAAAATGTGAAGAAGAAGGTAATGTAATGAGCATTTTGGAATGTTCTATGACTGGGTAGGCCCAGATAAAACATAATGGTGGGTGATTATATTATATCAGTGTACAGGGGTAACATTGTATTAAATTAGTCTGCAGGGTGATATTCAGTGTATTGCTATGGTTAGTTATTTTCTACTGTTTTAAAACATTAAATCAAAAAACATCCCTTGAAAAGTTAAAACTATAATTATAAGGTCTCTAATACCATTTCCACTATAGCATTTTACTTTCCATTTTTATAAAAAAAATTTTGGATATCTAATATATAAGGATAATTAGTAGTGCTTCTCATTTTTTTACATTAGACTTTTGACAGGATTGAATTATTTGACTATAATAGGTAATGCTGATGGCTAGCCCTAGTATGGAGGATTTGTATCATAAATCATGTGCTCTTGCTGAAGACCCACAAGAACTTCGAGATGGATTTCAACATCCTGCTAGACTTATTAAGGTAAAATGAAACATTTACTTTAACTGTAGGTGTATATTTGCTTTACTTGGTTCTAAATGTGTGTGTGTGTGTATACACATACACACACACACAATTTAAAAGACTACTTTTAAACCCTTTGATTAGTTTAATAACTAATTTTTTAGTATTAAAGCACTCAATTTAAAAGATTTATTTTTGTTGTCTTTTTGACAGAGAGAGAGAGAGATACAGAGACAGAGAGAAGGGGGAGGGCCCAGAACAGTCTCCATAGTTGTACATCATTGGTTTTTCCATATAGTTTCATTCCACAGGTGGGCGCGGGGTTGCACAGGGCAGGACCTGGGCCGGAGTCTCACCCCAGTGAGAACCAAACTGGGGGCGCTCCCCAGTTTAGCATATGGGTCTGCACGGCCCTGGACCGGGATTCGATCCTTGGCCCCAGGGCTGCAAAGTGAGTGCTTAACCCACTGAGCCATCCTGGCTTCCCCAGCACTCAGAATTTAATGTAGATTTTTATCTTATTGCAGATTATGGCTGTATCTTGTTCTTGTCACTAATTCAACTCATTTTGTTGTTTTATATTTGTAGTTCAGAAAAATCTTAGTGATAATAATAGATTTAGTGTATCTTTGAATGCGGTTAAAGTGTGAATTATAGCTTGTTTCTTTAAAAGAACTCTATCTGAAAAAATATTTTAGAAGGATGAGTTATGATGTGTAAATCCTATTCCATTGCTGAAATGCAGTGTGGAACATGATGAACTGAACTCTTCCTTGACTGACAGATACCAGAGGTAGTAAAAGTGATATTGGAAAGGTCTGTACCTTTCCTTTTCAAGTATTTTGTTTGTAGTTTGATAAGTTGTATAACATACATAAATGATTCTTTGTTTTGAATTAGTTTTTAGTGGGCATGAAAGGCAAGGATGAAGCCATGGCCATTGGAGGCCACTGGTCTCCTTCATTGGATGGATCAGATCCAGAAAAAGACCCTTCTGTGTTGATTAAGACTGCTATTCGTTGTTGTAAGGCTCTGACAGGCATTGATCTAAGTGTATGCACACAATGGTAAGTACTAATTCATTTCTTGATTAGAAATCTTTTTCTAATAGTTGATGTAGATGATCTTGTCTGTCAGCAAAACACATCCCCCCTCCCTTATTTTAGCAACCTTGATCATGCAGGTAATTTCAAAGGAAAAATCCCCTTTTGTAGCAAAAGTTTATTTGGTGCCAAAAATGTTTGGGGAAAAAAAGAATTAAGAATTAATAAAAATAAACTGGAAATTTAAATGTTATGTTGTACTTGGAAGTTGGATGTATGTTGAAATATTTTCATTTCATGCATAGCTGGAGAAGATCGGCAAGAGAGAACTTCATTCCATTATAATTCTTTTATTATAAAATGATGTAGTTGCTGATTATTTTTGTTCAGCCATATTTTCTCTTGAGGCTTACTTGTCCTGTATCTTTTAGTATGTATATTTTAGTATATTTCTTGTGACTTAATTAAGATTTTTTTTTTAGCACATGAAATCTGAACAGCTATCCAGCCTCTTCAGGTATTCTCTAAAATATGGGTAGGTCTGTAATCAAATGTGAAAATGCCTTGGGGAACATATTTTAACTATCAATATTATACAAATGTACCAAAAGAGGAACTATGGCTTCTATAATTTTTTTTTCTTTAGACCAACCTCAAGTTCTTGGAGCAAAATTTCTTTACTTGATGTGCTACAAGTGAACTAGGGTCTTTTAAATGTATTTTAGAATTTTTTTTCCAACATGCTTCTTCCCTTGCAACAGGTACCGTTTTGCAGAGATTCGCTACCATCGCCCTGAGGAGACCCACAAGGGGCGTACAGTTCCAGCTCATGTGGAGACAGTGGTTTTATTTTTCCCGGATGTTTGGCATTGCCTTCCCACCCGCTCAGAGTGGGAAACCCTCTCCCGAGGATACAAGCAGCAGCTGGTCGAGAAGCTTCAGGGTGAACGCAAGGAGGCTGATGGAGAACAGGCACTGAACGCTAATCCCTTTTTCTATTTCCGCTTCTCACAGGCACAGGAACACAGGCACAAATGCATACCACACACTACATAACAAACACACATGGAGGAACATAGCTGGTAACAGCGACTGGTAATCCAGCTTTCAGCAGTATAGTTGTATGTTCTTTTTTTCTCTTAAAAAATAAAACTTGTCTATTATGCTAATATTAAGAATGCTGAGACCTCAAAGGAAAATAAGTTGTGCTTAAATTGCACAGAATTTTGTTTTTATCATAGGTCTAGTTGCTGGAATCTGGGACCAGTTGTTGAGCAAGATTCAGTATTAAGCCATTTTAAACATTTTGCCATTTTCTAAAATTTAAAAAATTTTCTCTTTCACTGTCATCAGTTCTAGTCATGGATATTTGAAATTGGACAACCACAAGTCTGAGAGATTTGAAATTTCAGGCTATGTGGCATCATCTTTGGTACATTTGAAAGGTCTGACTAAATCAGTCTTAACTTTGGGTGGCTTGAAAATTGGGGCAAGATCACACACTGTGTGGTTAGTGGAGACCGGCAGTGTTTGTGCATCCCTGATATCCTTTGTGTTATAATTTATCACCCTTTTGTGTTTCACAGATCTGGCTTTGATTGGCTGATGAATGTCTTTGTGATCAATTAAAAGTGGTAGAATGTATGTACGTGGACTTGTCTAAATAATAACTTTAGGAGAAGACAATCTGAAACATTTGTGACCTTGCACAGATCAGCAACAGACTTTTAAGAATAAATTACCTTTATTTTAACGTTTTAGAATAGTAATTATGTTCTTAACTTTGTATATCAGGATGAAGAAGAGAAGGATGATGGTGAAGCTAAAGAAATTTCTACTCCTACCCATTGGTCTAAACTTGATCCAAAGACAATGAAGGTAACTTTGAAAGCAGTCTTATTTAATTTGAAATCTCTGAACAAGAATAGGGACAATGGTTTTTGTTTATTTGTTTTTTGTTTTATTTGTTTTTTGTTTGTTTTTGTTTTTTTAGATAAAATCCATTAAAAATGAAGTTCACTGATTTTATGTATTTGATATTGTATTTATGTTTATGTGTATAAAAATTAAGTAAAAGGCAACTTCATAAATCAGTTCAGCCAATATCTGTTGAAGGCAATTTATAATTGCCTGTACTGTGAGCAGCATTGTTTTCTAATTTGGGAACTGACCAAGAAGGTAGAATTTCTACCCTTAAGTAATTTAAATTTAGGGACAAGGGAAGAAACATAAGAAAATGATCCCATTTTTAAAGTAAAATTTAATAGTAAGAAGTGGATTGATACACATCTGAATTGGGAAAGGTATAATTTAAGAGCCTGTTTTGAAAATCTTTGGTTAACCTGTACTAGTTTTGTTGTTTGTTTGTTATTATTGTTGTTTTGGTTCTCTAGGATGTCAGGACTTCTTATCTTCCTGCAATATTGCATATCTGGGCCTATATATAGTGTGAATGTAGATCCATGGATTCTAATACATATATTCTGCAATGATCTGAAGATCAGAGGATAATCATTGGTTTTGCAGCTTGTTATTTAACACACAAAAGCTGCCCTTTTGGTTAACTTTTATTCTCAGGAAAGAAACATAACAGTTTTTCTTTTTTTATGAAACTTCCTTTCTAATGCACATTGCTTAATTTTAATAAGTATAAATATATATCATAAGAATGTTGGTTATTCTTGCATTACTTCAAGTTGTCATCAACATCAGGATTCATATAGTCCTGTAGATTCAAAAAACATAAGCAAATCGATCAAGTCTGCATTTCAGGACTCTGAATGGTTTTGCTATTAAGTTTCTTATATTATAATTTGTATTTTTGATTATGTAATATATGCTTAAAAGATTGGTACATACATTAAAAGTAGAAGAAAAATTACTTAAGCCTATCACTGAAACACAACTGCTTTAATTTTTAATGTATTTTTTTTTTCACACATATATATACACACAAACATTCAAACAACAAAAACAAACTGTTTCCCATGTAATTATTTATTTAAAAGATTTATTTATTTTTTTGGGTTTGAGAGGTGAGAGAGAGAGAAAGGGGGAGGACCCAGAGCATTCTCCGTAGTTGTACATCATTAGGTGTGACATATTCACACAGTTGGATGTGGGGCCACATGGGGTGGGAACCAAACTGGGGTACTCTTGCATGGGAGGTGAGAATCTTCACCACTGAGCCATCTTGGCAGTCACCAGCTGTGTACAGTTCATTCAGCATGTGGGGTTGCACAGGCCAGAGCAAGGAATTGAACTCTAGACCTCGTGATTGTGAGGCAAGCGCTCAACCTCCGAGCTGTCCCAGCATCCCCATATTTTTAAATGTTCTATACGGTTCCATCTAGTTGATATACTGTTTTTTTCATAGGTATTACTTTTTGGTTGGATATTTAGATTTTTTACTTTTTTTGGAGGAAGGGACTATTTAAGGGAATGTAGAAAGGGTTTTTTCTTCCTGGGTTTTGGATATTTCTTTAGGGTAAATTCCCAGATTAGAACTACTATGTCAAAGAGCATTAACTATTTTTAAACATCTTAAAATATGTTACTATTTTTTTTTTTTTTTTAAGATTTATTGTTTTTACTGAAAGGGAGAGACAAAGAAAAGGGGTAGGGTCCAGAACAGGCTCCATAGTTGTATGTCATTAGTTTTTGACACAGTTTCATTCCACACAGGTGGGCACAGGGCTGCGCAGGGTGGGAATGAGGCCAGGGGTCTCCCACAATGGAGGCACACCCCTGCGAGCTGAGGGCCTCCCACATGGGAAGCATGCCCCAGGCAGGAGTTGAACTGGGGACCTCCCACATGGAAAGTACACTTCAGTTCAGCTTATGGGTCCATACGGGCCAGGGTAAAGACTCAGTCCTCTGACTCCGGGGCTGCAAGGTGAGCGCTCAACCTGTTAAGCCATCCAGGCATCCCCAAATTATTTTTTTTAATGTTCTAACAGTATACATGTTTACAAACATTTTATGAGCTGTAGAAATGTACTTTCCACCAAAATTTTAAAAACTCAGACAAAAAAATAATTGCAACTTGTTTCCTATTTCATTATCCTGTTTTTCTTTCCTGTGTTTTTATGCTCTGCATATTTAGGTAAATGATCTCCGAAAAGAATTAGAAAGTCGAGCCCTTAGTTCCAAAGGCTTAAAATCTCAATTAATAGCCCGATTAACAAAACAACTTAAAGTAGAAGAGCAAAAAGAAGAACAAAAGGAATTAGAGAAATCTGAAAAAGAAGATGAAGATGAGGATGATAGGAAATCTGAAGATGATAAAGAGGTATACACTAAATTATTTAAGTATAATATTAACTGTAACACTGATTTATAGGGATTCTTAAAATATGTGTGTATACTTTTTAAGGTATAATTTATATAACAGTAAAATTAAATCATTTTAGTGAACAGTTCTGCAAGTTTTGAGAAATGCATGTAGTCATGTAACCACCAGCACAGTCAAAGTATAAAACAGGTCTGTCACGCCCTAAAAATCCCTTTTACCCCTCTGTAAGAATTTTTTTCTTTCTCCACCCTCCTGGTCTCTGGAAACCAATGATCTATTTTCCCATAGTTTTTCCTTTTTCCAGTATATCATATAAATGAGATAAACTTTTGAGTCAGGCTTTTTTTTTTTTTTAGATTTATTGTGTTGAGAGGCTGAGAAAGGGAGAGAAACAAAAGTGGGGGTAGGGCCTACAGCAGTCTCCATAGTTGTATGTTATTAGTTTAACATAGTTTCATTCCACACAGGTGGATGTGGGTCTGCATGGGGCGGAACTAAACCAGGGGCCTCCTGCATGGGAGATGAGAACCTTCATCTGGCATTCTGGTGGTTGGATACCAGTTGTGCCACAGTTCAGCATGTGGGTTTGCATGGGCTAGAACTGGGATTCAGTTCCTAGACCCCACATTTGCAAGGCAAGCACTCATCCTATTGAGCTATCCTGCCATCCCCCAATCTGACTTCTTTAACTTAGCAAAATGCATTAGAGTCACCCATTTTTTTGTATGTCATTAATTGATTCCTTTTTTTTTTTTAAGATTTATTGTTTTTTTGACAGAGAGAGTGAGAGAGACAAGGGGAGGGCCCAGAGCAGTCTCCATAATAGTAAATCTTTAGTTTTTGATACAATTTCACTTCACAGGTGGGTTCAGGGCTGTGCAGGGCAGGAACCAGGCTGGGGGCTTCCCACATGGGCCCTGGCAAAAACGGAACTGGGGGCACACCCCAGTTCAGCATATGGGTCTGCTCAAGCCAGGACTGAGATTTGATCCTTGTACCACAGGGCTGCAAAGCAAGTGCTCAACGCTCTGAGCCATCCCGGTGTCCCCTCCTTTTTATTTCTAAATAGTATTTCATAGTATGAATGTATCACAGTTTGTTTATTCATTCTCCAGTTGAGAGATGTTGGAGTTATTTCCAAGTCATTTATTTTTAATCCTTTTAAAAATGAATAATTATTCATGTCTTAGAGGAAATGAGAGAAAATTTGGTGGGCAGACAGAGCCTTTAAATTCAAAGGTTGCATTCTGATGAAGTGCTTGACGCAGAATTTTGATTTCTTCTAAAACTATGGTTGATTGTATGTGAATCCTTAAGACTCTGACCCTGACACAGTTTTATGCCTCAATCTTATGCCCAATAAAATAACTCCTGGATGCATAAACAGGTCATTTGTTTTCTGAATTTGAAATATAGGGATATCAGAAGGATGGTATAACCAGCAATTGGACAAACCAACCTTGTATGTTTCCTAATATGATGCATTGTGAAGTATATATCGTTACTTGTATAGTATTCATGCCAAAAATGTTTGTTTATAATCTGTAAGAAAATAATCAGATTAAATTTAGAATGTAAAAAATTCCGCAAAGCAACTTATCTAAACTTTCTTTTGAAATGTCCATGTAATGAAAGACAAGAAAAACAATTTAGAGTAAAGGAGATCAGTGAGACATGACAGCTGAATGCACTGAAACTTGACTGGATCCTAGGTAGGGAGAAAAAAAAAAAGTATTTTTGGAATAATTAGAGAAAATTGATTATGGATTTGGGTATGATATTACATAATATTGAAACAGTGTTAAATTTCTTGAATGTGATAATGGTTTTGTGATTATATAGAAGAATTACCTTTTTCTTTTTTTAAAAAAAGATTTATTTTTATTGTATTTTGACAGAGAGACAGAGAGAATGGGGAGGGCCCAGAGCAGTCTCCACAGTTGACAGCATTAGTTTTCTATATAGTTTCACTCCACAGGTGGGTGTGGGGCTGCACAGGGCAGGAACTGGGCTGGAAGCCTCCCACATAGGCCCCTATGGGCAGGGATTCAATCCTTGGGCTCCGGGGCTGCAAAGCAAGCACTTAACCCACTGAGTCATCCCAGCTTCCCCACCTTTTTCTTTTTTTTTTTTTTTTTTAATATATTTTATTTATTTTTGACAGAGAGAGAGAGAGAGAGATACAGAGATACAGAGAGAGAGAGAGAACTGAACTGGGGGAGCTCCCAGCTCAGCACATGGTTCCGCACGGGCCAGGGCCGGGGCCGGGATTCGATCCCCAGTCCCCAGTGCTGCAAAGTGAGCGCTTAACCCACTGAGCCATCCTGGCTTCCCCACCTTTTTCTTAAGAGATGTGTGGACTCATTATTTCTTATTTTATCCAATGAGTTATAAATATTTATTTTAATAGTGAAATGGCTCAGAGTAGGCCAGTGGCAGCCCTTTCAAGTTGGCTTTTGTACTCTCTGACATATGCCCCTCAATTTTTGAGGACTTCCTTATTTTGTGGCACAATACAATGTTTCCTTCTCACTGTGTACTACTACTCCTGTCCTTGCTCTGGAGTCAGCCTTTTCCCCCCAGGAAGCCCTTACACCTTTTAATGAAGAATGACAATTGTATTTAGAAGCCAAGATGTATTTATTATTATTGTGCTGCTTCCAACCCCTTTCAGTGAACAGAGCTATGGGTTATAGATATATATTCACGTATATGTATGTATGCCTGCGTATACCTACATAGTGTATAGTTACATCTATATTTATTACAATATCTTATGTATACTGAAAGTCATGAGTTTATACTAATACAGTAGACTCTCTGTTAACCAGCACCCATGCCAAATAAGTGTAGTAGTATTTCTTGGATTTTTTGCCAGTTGCTTGAGTTGTGGTTAATGGAGGGTCCGCTGTATCTACAATTAATACTCTCTAACATCACAGGCTTCATTCTAGTTTTCTTTCTTTCCATATAGTATCTAACTTCTTTCTTGAAGGATAAGAAACGTAGCTTCCATTATACTTTATATACTTGCCTGCTTCCTCATTTGTCCCTGCCCAGTGTTGTTTTGTCTGTGAGGGTACCCTCCTGGCCTCATTTGGGTTTTATTATCTGGTAACTGGCCACACTTATCTGTCCTGGGTCATTATAGCTCTCCCTCCCTGCCAGTTTCCATCCCTAGTATAGACAGCTGCTTTTCTTGGAGGAGTTGCTTTAGAACTGAATTGTTGGAGACAGGAAGAGTAGAAAGAAGGAAAAGAAGAGCTGGTTTTCAATTTTTAATGTTAGCAGATATTGGTGCTCAAATCCTAGATCTTTTGATTCATTTGGGTTGAAAAATGGTGATATTTTGATCCTTATTTTGTTTTCACATATTCCCCTCCTCTGCTGTTTGATTACCCAGTAGTACAGTTTGTTAATTCATATACATTTGTCTCTCATCTCTCAGTATCTAGGGTATTGGTTCCAGGATCCCCCCCATGGATTCCAAAATTCGTGGGTACTCTTATCTAGTCCCTTATATAATACGGCGTAGTATTCATATAACCTATATTTGCAAATAGGCTATAGCAAGATATGCCTACATATCACTTCATTCTATTTGGAATCAATGTAGTACTTGGCACATGGCAAATTTAAATTTTACTTTTTGGAAGTTTCTGGAATTATATTTATTTTTATTTTATTTTATTTTTTAAAGATTTATTAATTGTTTTTGATAGACAGAGAGAGAGATACAGTCAGAGACAGAGAGAAGGGGGAGGGCCCAGAACAGTCGGCATAGTTGCACATCATCGGTTTTTTCACATAGTTTCATTCCACAGGTGGGCGGGGCTGCACAGGGCAGGAACTGGGCTGGGGTCTCACCCCAGTGAGAACTGAACTGGGGGCACTCCCCAGTTCAGCATATGGGTCTGCATTGGTTGGGGCCGGGATTTGATTCTCAGTCCTTGGGACTGCAAAGTAAGTGCCTAACCCACTGAGCCATCCCGGCTTCCCCGAATTTTTTTTTTTTTTTTTAACTGAATATTTTTGATCCACTGTTGGTTGAATCTGGGGATACAAAATACGTGGATCCAAAGGGCCTACTTTTGAGATGGAAGCAGTGTTTGATTTTTTTCTTTCTTTTTCTAATAAAGAACACTTTACAAATGTACATCATCCTTGTAGAAGCCCTGTTTATCTTCTCCATGTCATTCTAGTTTTAGTATATGTGCTGCTGAAACAGCATTAGTTTCTTTTTGTTTATCCAGTTTTCAAGATTATAATGAATAGGTTTCTCTGCCATCTTCAGATAGTCACATTTGTTTGTTTTTAATATTATAAATATATGGATTTAATCATAGGTGAATGGGTTTCAGTTCTTTACAATTTTTATTTTTATTGAAGCTCAAATTGTTGTTTGTTGTTTTCTTTTGGCCAATGGATGGAAATATATTTATAGACAAGTTAATAATACCACTGTCAATATTACTGCTGAATTAGTTTAAAAATATTTTTTGCATTTTTTATCCCTATTTTCTCCTTATTGTTTTCATGTTGTATTATAAATACATCATCCTAGCATGTAGTGTTTCATATTCTATTCTCATTTAATCATTTAATCTTGGATCTACAGGTAAATATCTAATGCTCTCCGCTAGTCCTTTGTTATTGTCTCTGAAGCTCATGGTAGCAATATTTAAGTTCATATATGTTGATAACAATTTGACTATACCATTTATACTTTATTTTGCTGAATATAAAATCTTTGGTTCACATTTTTCTTTTATTTTTAAGATTTATTTTTATTGTTTTTGACAGAGAGACAGAGAGAAGGGGGAGGGCCTAGAGCAGTCTCCATAGTTGCACATCACTGTTTTTCCACATGGTTTCATTCCACAGGCGGGCACAGGGCTGCACAGGGCAGGAACTGGGCTGGGTCTCACCCCTGTGGGAACTGAACTGGAGGCACTCCCCAGTTCAGCATATGGGTTCATATATGCCAGGGCCGGGATTCGATCCTTGGTCCCTTGGGCTGCAAAGCGAGTACTGAACCCACTGAGCCATGCCGGCTTTTTCTATTTTTCTTGACTATCTTAAATATGTTACTCTTTTATTCCCTTCAAAATTTTGCTGTCAAAAAGTGATAATGATGGAATTTGCTTGCTAATGCAGTCAGTTGCTGTTTTGCCTAGATGTACAAATTACTTTTTATTAGAAACATGTTTTTTGGTGGTTGTTTTTTTTTTAAGATTTGTTTTATTGTTTTTGACAGAGAGACAGAAACAGAGAGAAGCAGAGAACGGGGAGGGCCCAGATAGTCTCCATAGTTGTACATCATCAGTTCTCGACATAGTTTCATTCCACACAGGTCAGAAGGTGCCATGCAGGGCCAGAACCAGCCAGGGGCCTCCCGCATGGGAAGTTCGCCCTGGTGAGAACTGAACTAGGGGCCATACTGCAGTTCAGCATATGGGTCTACACAGGCCAGGTCTGGGATTTGATCCTTGGTCCCCCAGGGCTGCAAGATGAGTGCTCAACCCACAGAGCCATCCTGGCTTCCCCAAAAATGTGTTTTCTTATTGGCCATTCTAGCTTAATATTTTCAAATACATGATGTATTCTTTCAATAAAATAATTTTAGGCAATTTTAGATCTTAGGCCCTCCCACCCCCCTGGAAAGTTTCTTCTCTGTGTGTGTGATTTTTTTTTTTTTGGCTCATCAGCTATCATTAGTGTATTTTTTTTTTAATTGTTAATTTATTGGGATGACATTGATTGATAACAATTACATTGCTTCCAGGTGTCCAATTCTACATTACATTGTCTATATATTGCATTATGTGTTCACCACTAAAAACCAGCTCTTTCCATCACCATATAAAGGGTGTCCCAAAATTCACACAAGAAGCAATTTTGATAGAAAACACAGGTTTATAATTAAAAATTGTAAATTTTCAATGCTCAACAGTGAAAACGCGTTGTTCTTTCATGTAGTGCTCCATTTTTAATAACCCTGAGTTGTCAGCTGTCACGCTGTCTTTTTTTTCGTTGGCAACGCTTTACACACAAATGATGCAAAATTCAAATCTTGCATGAATTTTGGGACACCCTATATTTGATGCTGCCTCCCTACCTCCCCAGCTCTCCCAACCCCCTTCCCCTCATACCCTCAGGTAACCACTAAACTATTGACTGTGTCCATTAGTTTTGTTCCTTTGTTACTTTCAGTTTTATATTCTGCCTATGAGTGAGGTCATATGTTGATTTTTTTCAATCTGATTTATTTTGCTACTGCCACTGTTTTCCCTAAATTCCCTGATTTATATAACATTCGTTATAGGGTTTTCTTTTTCTTTAGAAGGCAGTTTCTTATCCTGGGAAATCCAAAGAAAGAGAATTTAGGAGCCATAAAAACATCTGTGTTCTCTAGTAAATTTGAGCTCTTCTCCCTTATTACTCCTTAAAGTTGTATAATAACCATAAGGAGTCATGGGAAGTTTTTTTTTACATGGTATACATTTGATTATAGTTGACCCTTGAATAACATTGAGGCTAGGGACACCAACCAGTCTGAAATTTGTGTATAGCGTTTGATTCCCCCAAAATTTACCCTTGGTATCTGTGGGGGATTGGTTCCAGGAACCACTGCAGATATCAAAATTTATGGGTGCCCAAGTCTGCTGTATAAAATGGCTTAGATCATTAGCCTTCCATATCCCAGCCACAGATAAAAAACATTATACCCCGGTAGGTATTGAAAAAATCTGAGTATAGCTAAACCCGTGTAGTTCAAACCCATGTTGCTCAAGGCTCAACTGTATGTACATATTGTTCATAGAGGTTTAACCTTTACTTAAAATTTTAAATATGTAGGAAGAAGAAAGAAAACGTCAAGAGGAAATGGAACGCCAGCGTCGGGAAAGAAGATACGTTTTGCCTGATGAACCAGCCATTATTGTGCATCCAAACTGGGCTGCAAAAAGTGGCAAGTTTGATTGCAGCATCATGTCTTTGAGTGTACTTTTGGACTACAGATTAGAGGATAATAAAGAGCATTCATTTGAGGTAATTTTTTTTGTTTCTTTTAAGATTTATTTTATTTTAGACAGAGAGAAGGGGGAGGACCCAGAGCAGTTGTATGCCATCAATTTTCAACATGGTTTTGTTCCACACAGGTGGGCGGGGGAGCCATATAGGGCAGGTACTGGGCTGGAGGCCTCCTGCATGGGAAGCACACCCCCCTCGAGTCAGTGGCCAAACTTACATGCGAGAACCCAACTGGGGGCCTCCCACATGGGAAGCACACCCCAGTTCAGCATATGTGTCCACATGGGTTGGGCCCAGGATTTGATCCTTGGTCTTCAGGGCTGCAAAGTGAGCGCTTAACCCACTGAGCCATCCTGGCTTCTCCATTTGAGGTAATGTTTTAAATTTGAATTGGGATCCAAATAAGAGCCACTTTTATTCATTTATTTTATTTTTTTATTTTTAAAGATTTCTTTTATGGTTTGAGAGGTGAGAGAGAGAAGCAGGGAGAGCCCAGAGCAGTCTTCATAGTTGTACATCATTAGTTGTGACATAGTTTCATCTCCCACAGGTGGATGTGGGATTGCATGAGTGGGAACTGAACTGGGGCTTCCTGCGTGGGAGGCGAGAACCTCACTGCCATCCTAGTAGTTATCAGTTGTGCAGCAGTTCAGCATATGGGTTTGCACAGACCGGAGCTGGGATTTGATCCCCAGACCATGTGGTTACTATGCAGGCGCTCAACCTGCTGAGCTGTCCCTGCATTCCACCCCTCTTCTTTTTATTAAGTTTTATTTTTCAAAATGTACAGTTGTGGGACCTGTTGTTCATGCATCTTTCCCAGCATCTGTGGCATCCTACGGGCCACATTTTGATTGGGTGATATATCTCTTAAATATCTTTTACCTCTTTCATTGTTTCTGATTTTTTTCTTTGCAAATTATTTTTTGGGGGGAAAACAGGAATTTTTTCCTACAGATTCACTTTTACTTGATTGCATTTCTATGGTATGGTTTAAATGTCCCTCTCACCTTTATACAAGTTCTGGCAGAAGTAGTGCTCTAAGGTCAAAAGGCTTGCTTTGTCTCATACGAGATGGTCAGCAACTTGAACATATTACCTAAAATATCATACAGTGTGCATGTGATATTGTTATGTTACAGAATTACATGCTTATGATTTTGTAATAAAAGATTTGGTTTAGATTACTAGCTCATAAAAAAGGGATGTTACTTCTGCTAGATCTGGTATTTCCTGTAAATTGATAGTTGGGTCTAAACTCTTAATCAGGTTTAGATTTGATTATATTGTTTTCTTAAGTCTGCTTCATAGTCAGTGGTATGTTCTTTTAGGATATCAGGATATATGTGATACAGAATATCTGATTGCCTCTCTTAGAAATGAGGAAAAAATTAATGGAATTGAAAATTTAACTTATGATTGATTGTAGTATAAGAGAAAATAATTGATGTTTATTTTTTCCACATGAATCTATTTTTCTGTACCATTATTTTGGAGCAGCTTTAAAATACAGAATTTATGTAATTTTTTTCAAAACAATTGGAAGACTTCTATTCCCAAATAAAATAAATGATTGCTTCATCCTTTAAAACAATATAAACTATCCCAAAATATTAATTTTTATAGCCTATACAAAATTACAATTGTTCAATTATTGTATCTTGTTACCATGTCTCATATTGTTTTAGTTTATAAAGTATATTGGAAAAGTTAGTCATACTTTCTTGACCCAAGAGCTCATTGTCCACCAAATGATAAGATGAAATAAAGTACTTAGAGACATTTGCAAATATAGAGGATTACTGATAGAAAATACAAAATGCATGCAAATGTCATAATATAAATATAAGTATTAAAATATTAGTTTTGATATATAAATAATTCCAGTAAGCCATTATCATTAAAGATTGTATACTATATGATTTAATTTTTATTACAAGTTGCTATAAATTTAACTCTCAGTAGTGCCTGCCATGTAGTAGTCATTCAAGAAATAAGTAAAGAAAAAGTAGTCTTTGGTATTACTGACTACTTATAAAGTATGTACTGTATTGTATATCTAATCAGTGCTGTAAGAGGATCTCAAATTAATGCTTCTGTGGTATAAACAAAACAATTGATGAAACAACCTCTTGCTATCAAAATAATCCTTCCCCCCCGCCCCCTACCAAATATCCAAATATATCCCCTTGGTTTGTTTCCTTCTAACCTATCATTAGAATGCGTAAGTTGAGAATCTGGGATGGCTCAGCGGGTTAAGAGCTCGCTTTGCAGTCCTGGGGTCCGAGGATCAAATCCTGGTCCTGGCCCGTGCAAACCCATATGCTGAATGGGGGTGTGCTTCCTGTGTGGGAGGCCCCCAGTTCAATTTTTGCCCCCTGGTCGGGCCCCAGGCTTGAGGGGGCATGCCTCCCCCAGCCCAGTTGCTACCCTGCACAGTCCCCACCCACTCGTGTGGAATGAAACCATGTTGAAAACTGATGATGTACAACTATAGAGATAGATCTGGGTCCTCCCCATTCTCTCTGTCTCTGTCAAAAACAGTAAAATAAGTCTTTACAAAAAATGTGGGGAAGGCCGGGATGGCTCAGCGCGTTAGACGCTTGCTTTGAATCCCCAAGGACCGAGGATCGAATCCCGGCTCCGGCCCAGGTGGACCCACATGCTGCGCTGGGGAGTTCCCACAGTTCAGTTCTCTCTCTGTCTCTGTCTCTGTATCTCTCTGTCAAAAATAAAATAAAATAAAAAAAGAAGGAAGTTCTATGACATTAAAATAATTTTTAAAAACGTAAGTCATTTTGATTCATGAATTTAGAAGAAATTATTCTGTAACAAAAAATTAAAATTATAAATCTTTGACTTAATATTAATGCTAGATGTATC